>LOND01000470.1:112022-150398 GCA_014220965.1 Paragonimus kellicotti
TATTTCACCTATCTACATTTTATTTTGGTGTCACCGTTTGTTCTTCCTTTGAACGAAGATGTGTATATTGCTCTTCAAAATAAACGATATATAGTAGTAGTAGTAGTAGTAGTAGTAGTAGTAGTAGTAGTAGTAGTAGTAGTAGTAGTAGTAGTAGTAGTAGTAGTAGGGAAAAACGTTCATTGCTCAATGGGCGCTATAAATATCTGGATTGTATCCGTGAAATGTAACAGCTTCTACCTGTTTACAAGCACTCAATAGGATGCCTGGATGACTGCGTCCACATTTTAAAGTTGGTTGGTTTAACTACACCAGATGATACTCCAAGTACGCGGATTCTGTTGGTTGCAGATAGCTCGCCAAACCGTTGCCTTGGTGTCGAGCTATTTACATCAAAAAAACTGAATGCACAGACATTCCATGGTTAGGAATCTTCCGGACGTTCCAGTGTTTAAAACTAGCCCTAATTGTATGATAAGAATATTAAAATTACAAAATTACTTGATCCAAGAAATTTTTGTAATAAAGAAAAACATACTACTAATCAACAATCCCAATACATACATATATGCTCAAAATTAGAACATCCTCAAATGTAGCATCTTTCGACTGCCCGAAGTGTGCAATATATTGTGGTGGATTATCAAACCGGAGGTGCGAGTATTCCAACACTCGGCGGAATACCTCAACGCGGGGAGGTACGTCCAAAAGCCCACAGCGAGCGGATCGGGGACAGCATGGGCGACCGGATGAGTCATCGCTCAACTGGATCGGACCAACGGGCGAGACATGGCAGGCAAAATGGGATGGACGACCAGATCGGGGGCGCGATTATTCCAACACTCGGAGGAATATCTCGACACGGTCGTAGAATACGGTCAAAGCCCACAGTGGATAGATTGCGGACAACACGAGCGACCGGACGAGCCATCGCTCAACGAGATCGGACCAACGGACGAGGAATGGCAGGCGGAAAACCCCCGACAGAAGGCGTCGGTCACACACAAACCGGGCAGAAGTGCACACGACGTGTGAGCGGAAACCGGGGGTGTTGTGGACCGGAATTCTGATTCATAAACGCGAGCGCGCGCGTAGCATGGCAACCAGCGAGTTGGACAATAAAGATTGTGCTTTACTGGACGCCTTTTCGCTACAATATTAGGTCGTTGAATGTACTTAGTGTGGATCCATAAATAATACACACTGTTACACTACTTAACAGTAAGTGAACAAAATGTCCGAAATTATACAAGCCTATCAAGGACTGCGTAACTATGCCAAGAGGTAAATCTTAATCAGCGATCCAATTCACGACCTACCTGGCATGAGCAACCAAGTTTTGGAGTCAGATAGCTTTTTTATAACGAATGTAGTACTACAAACGCAGATCTAACCGGAAGTGAAGTGGCGTTTGTGAACTGAACTGAGGAAACAATCAGGGTTTAGATTCGACAATCACGCACCCGAATCGAATAATGACTGTTTCCGTCAGAAATCAATCCCCGAAAGATGTCAGATCGGAATTTTTTATTCCGATGTGTTGATCACCGGAAAGATAGACCTTTAGCATGCACTGAAGATTTGAAAACAATATAATAAGAAATGACTGATTAAAATAACCCGTCTATAACCTATTTTGTCAACATTGTCTTCATTCTTCCATGAACTGTTTGAGAAATCCAGTCCGGAGGTCAGAACCTCGGATCACTTTACCGATTCGTTAGTTGACTGCGTTCAACTGTGAAATTTCTGAGACCCCGGCATAACTTCGTAGCTCACCTGGTGAAGTGCTTGTCACGTATAGACATGCTGTTTTGTCGACAGTTGTTCGAATCTAGTCGAAGCCCAGATTTTTAACAATTGGGACTCATCTAAACATCCAAATGTGCCAACACTGTTTTTGCTCGTTAAAGGATATCAATACGACGAAGTTTCTGAAGAATGCCACTTCCTTTATGTAAACAACCAGTGCAAACCTCGACCTCCTTCGGTTAAATATCGCGGATTACCTTGAGCACCAACATAACATAGTTAATTCACGTTAGGGATGTTTTCATCAAAGTTCGACATTTCTCGTTTTACGTCCAGGGCTTAAATTCCTTCTTCATTCCACACTGCCTGGCAAGTCGATTTACCAGCGCCTGTGCTCTCTCCAAAAGATGCCTTGTTTACCAGTTGCTTCCTTTAGTTTACGGCTAAAAAACTATATCCTATACGATATCCCTGAAACATCTATTCCGTTGCAGTGGCTTTCCCCGTAGACAATTCGTTGATCTTGTTTTTTCCTGTCATCTCACAATTTCCAAACATTCTTCAGAAAACATCCAACCTAACATAACTCACCTCTTTCTTCGAATCTCCCCAAATGTACTTGTGTATCTCCCAATGAATCCCGGTACGAACGTCGGTTGCTTCTTATGTAGCTAGACTTCTATACATGCGCATCCTTCTTCTTCTTCATTTACCCACAAAACTGAACCAGCAGAGCTTTTAGTGAAATGCTCTGCTGAGTCAGTGACTGTGACCTTGAGAATTCGAAAGTAGTCTTGATTCTTACCACAGTATCTTTGAACCAGGATCTGCTACTTCCGAAAAAAACGAACTTACGTCGTTCGCGCTTACAACACTTACAGAACTGCGACTAGGTTACATGACCCGAAGAAACTTCTGAGACAGAAGCATAGCGCCACCATTGAGTGGCGCTGTGTACTGACTACACACGAGTCGACCTCGCCCAGGTTCACGCATATACCAAATGGTATCAAACTCTGCTGAGCTTCAATACGGCAGTGAAGACAACAATAATAAACCTTACGCGACACACGTCTGGTTTCTGGGGCCAATCACACGCAGCGCTGGGTATAAGAAACCGAGTAAGACATCGTTTCAGTGATCGGCTACAGCTATGCAGTCGAAAAATGAAGTGAGAAAATACGGTTAGGCTCGGAGTAGATAGAGCAAGAAATTAAGTCTGTGTTGAAATTTTCACGAACCAACGCTCTCGTGATACGGAGAACAAAATACCTAGAATAGAAAGCGATTTTTTTAACGTTTTTGATTATGGTCGTAGAAGTGAAACTTTTCTATGCTGACAAAGTCGGCAAATCCGTTAGGGGCAAAAAGTGGCACATACCGCAGTAGAGCAAGCGGAAGAATAATTCCGTTCACAGTGTTTAGCTCAAAAAATTCATTAAAAACC
The DNA here is from genome assembly GCA_014220965.1 of Paragonimus kellicotti. Classification (NCBI taxonomy): domain Eukaryota; kingdom Metazoa; phylum Platyhelminthes; class Trematoda; order Plagiorchiida; family Troglotrematidae; genus Paragonimus; species Paragonimus kellicotti. The sequence goes on from LOND01000470.1 coordinate 115,222, forward strand.
GCAGTGAACGCCTATACTGTCGTTCAGTAATGAAACTCCTCCACTGCTTTCTTTTTTCGTGTTGCATGTCACCATCAGAAACTGACATCTTTGAAGAATAACGGTTGTCACAGTGGAAGAGCAAACATTAAACATGATGTCATTTACTAGATAGAAACCAATAATCGCAGTAAGTCTGTCCAAGTCTGCAGTGCGAACCGGACAGGCTTATGAGCTATAGAATAAGATAAGTTGCACATAGGCAGTATATGTCCCACTGCCAAAGAAAAATGAGAGCAATTTCGAAAGCCATAAATGACGACAGATGGCCAAATTTCCCCATGCACACCCAATATCATTTCTAACCAACGAGATGATGCTACTCAGATATGTGAAAAGGTCCAATTCCAGGCAAACCCTGATATGGATGGGAAGCCTCGGGCCTTGAACATGACCCCTTGGAGGAGCAGACTTTACATACGAGCCAACTTGCTGAATTCACTCGGAATGATCTGAAATTGTCTGTCAGCAAAACCAAACAAAGCAATATCATCCGTACACTTTATACTAGTTAGCATTTCATCGCCAGGATGTTAGAACGACGATAATCCTTAAGTACGCAGCCTTGAGCATCATCGATGACGTATTTATAAAGCGGGACGAAAACTGGACATGTCCGGCGAATAGTGTGCAAAATGTCGAAAACGAGAAGCTGCTGTGTAACACCGATTGGTATACGAATCGCCACAAATTCGAGGGTTTCACAGCTAGCTGAACTGAGACCAGCAATCGAAACGGACGTGGTATTCATACTAAAATACGGTATTCCGAGACCAAATCAGGACATGAAAACAACCGATTCATCCGCAGACGTGTACCCATTTTCAACGGTTTAATACAGCGAAGCAATATCAAACCGGCGAATATGGACACAATAGAAATAACAAGGGGCATATGGTTCCCTTGTGAAGGCGGTGACAGCCGTCGTGAAGACCGAAACACACATAACCATCACTGTATTCCAAACATTTCGATCAAAGGCTACCAAGTTTACTATTAGTCTCGCGCAGAAGTAAAAAAAGGTGGTTATTCACTAAGAAACCGACGTCGTGAAAAGTCACATTACTTTAAGCTCTCGCCCGCGTGGCGTACTGGGCTCAAACTGACAAACGAAGGTACACTAATCCATAAATACCGACGACGTGTTGCGATGTCATACACCAGTGATCTTAACTTCCTCATCATAAGCGATCACCACGATATCGTAGGTCAAGGTGATAAGAGCCTCGGTTGGCATCTCCTTCAGATTATTTCTCACGGATGAGTCAGACGTCCAACCACCTCACCATGAACGTTTAGGAGTTCGACCAAAATGCTGCAACAGCAAGCGGGTGTGCTACATTCAACCCATCGCTGCTACCTGGAACAAAACCAACGTTCATAAGTCCCATTGGAAGCCCATCATATCGGCCGAAGTTTGTACAACGAAGCACATTGAAAACTACTAACTCAATGGTAGAGTTGACTTAACGTCCATCAACCTGGTTATGCTCAAGAACGTTGGCAAGGGTACCAAAAAAACACTCACCAAAAACCCAGGACTCTCAGTTAAGTTTTCCAAAATTTGGGCAGCTTTGGCGGCATGGATCACTGAGACCGCAAGGGAAGAGGGCAAGTTTTGGGGTTTGTTCGACATCGACGAACCTAAAACCGACTGTAATCGCTGACGAAGATCCACACTGTTTTCCGAACTGTTCGTAACCCTTTCAGTTGACCGGCCGAACGATTCCGCTAAACAAACGGCTAAAGTATCAAACAATCGGTCCGGTCGGACGACGTTCAAAACGGCCTGACGTCCACTAGGTTGAGAAGTCAAGGTAGCCAAGAGATTTGAAGATGCACCACGAAGAGCTTCGAGCTTGTGTCGCTTTCGTTGTTCGAGGTTGGGTAAGCTTAATACACTGAGGAAACGGAATGCAAAAGGAGTGGCCAGAGAACACATGAAGAACACAGATGCATATACCTTGTCATTCTGTTAACCACAAGAAATTGAAAAATGTCGAGGAGACGAAAACAATGAAGCACTTGCGATATTTCGACTAGATGGATGGATTTCACTATAAAATCAAATGCAAGAAATGTTTAGCAGAACGGTGTCACAGGGCGGTAAGCCTTTTTTCAGTGAATAAGGAAAACTATGAAACAGCAGTGATAAATCGCTCGTGAGTTATATAGGAAGAGTAAAAACACAAGAAAGGGGGTATGACACATTACGGTCGACTAAAAAAAGTCTGAAATCAGTGTTGTCACTAATGTGTATTTAGCACAGTTGGTGACAAAGCCAGTAATCCCGTGTGTCTTCATAAAGAATGATATATAGTGAAATCGAGCAGCCGTTTTATGGTTGGCCTGCAAACGAGCAAGCATCGACCACAGTCCCAGAATGGGTTGAGAGAGGGTTTTGCAAACGGTTGGTCCCAGTGACCACCAGCGAAGTGGTGGACAGCTGTTTCGACCTAGTTGGGTCTCATCAGCACCACGCACGCCGGAGAATCGAACCAACGCCATTGCACGAACTCATGACTAGCCATTGGCTGCACTTTTCTTCATGTAGGTGATGCACTGTCCATCTCAGTACGCCAGGAAAGTGAAGCCCCCATAAAATGCACAATGTGATGAACAATAGGTTGGCGTAGCCATATATTTGTAGAGTTTGAGCGAACGTATGTGCCAGATAGTCACAACCAATAATCCGTACCATAATATTCTCGATGGCAACTGGATGAGTTTAACGAGAGGCACGAATATACATACTGCCCACTGAGAGACGATGTGAGCTTTTCATAGTCTACTGGTGTAGTAGACATGAAAAAGAAAATCACCGCTCAGGCTTGCACACTAAGGGATTGGGATACCGTAACCTACAAAATATGACTAGCCCTGAGAACGGTTTACTTCAGCTATTTTTAACACTTCGTGTTGTCACTGCACACTGAAGAGCGAAGATTATCATATTTAATAAAGACGAATCCGCCAAGTTGCTTCTCCGCCGAGGAAAACTGTTGTGGGCGCCAAATACTGTGTAATTAACAAGCAGACAGGTGTGATAAAATTCACTGACATTTTGCTGTCGGTTGAAATGACAGGGAACAACGAGTGGTAAGAAGTAAGACAATTAGATGAACAGTTTATGATGAGCAAAATCGAGCAGCGGATCATAAGGTTCAGTTGTATTGAACACTTTTCTTGCTAGGACGGACCAATAGTACAAGAGTTGCTACCGTGTACAAAAAAGAAACGTACGTGACAACAATGCGAAACTTGAACAGAACGATTTAACAATTGTATGCATAATAAACAAAGAATAAGCTGGACTCTGAAGTTAATCGATTCACCAGCTGCCATGTACGAGGAAGCATCGGTCAAGTTCGCTTGAAATCCGAGTCATTGCCTGGAGTCGGCGAACGGGCATTCACGTTATCTAAGACCTAGATCTTTTTTCAAAAACGGAAGCAACTACTAAAAACTGTCATATAAACAGATTTGATCAATTGACGTGATGGGCAATCATCGCCGTGTTGGGTCAACAAATGGACAACGGTGCATGGAGGTGTGGAGAGCTAGACAGAACAACATGAAGTCTGATGAGAATTCTCCTGGAGGAGGTAGTTCAAGGAAGGCGGATAGCAGAGATGACGGAAAAAATATTGAGAATGACTTAAGCTCATTATCTTGGGCGTGAATCCACGTTGCACACGCATTGTCAACCCTTGGCATCTGAGCAAACTTTATCGTGACGACTGTATGATTGTAGTCAAGGATGTATGTGACCTAGGTTTGTAACGCAGCAAAGTGATGCCAAAAGGAAAACGTAGGACCTGAATGGGTAATGTGAAGTTGTATACGGTGTGGTGAATAATGCAACATAATCCTATAAAATGACTAATCATGGGTTACACTAAAATATGAAGTAAAGAAAGAAGTAAAGTTTAGCGAAGAAACGTATGGGCGTGTTATCACTCTGTTCTACTTATCGAATGATAGTAGCTGAAGCCTTAAAAAGACCGAGGAAAAGGAAGTCTACTGGTAGGTGTGAATCCCTTCCAACAAATGTGAGACCGTTTGAAAGGCTGTATGTCATTTGGGTTGTTACTGAATTTATAAATCCTAAAGAGCGCCCTGAAACAGGAACAGGACGAAATATCGGTGACTTTCACTGACTTAGCCGTTTTCCAATCGACTGCGAAGAAGAGTTGGTAGTGATCGCGACAAGAAACAAGTAACACGACTTGAGTAACTGGATCAATATATTTTGCGATGATATGTATGGTGTTTGTGTTGTCTTGGATGGCGAAATGGAAATGAAGTAAAACATGAATCGAGAGGGCATGGGTAACTTGCGGCGACAAATCGACTAGGGTTAGGTGAGGAATATTATAACCTCTACGTGTCCAATAGGATTTACAGTTCATGTACTTACTCTAATTGTGATAATTCGGAAATGGCCTTTGTAATTTTTTCGACGAAATCTGATGCCAATGTCATACAGCTGAGCGTTATGTCCACCAGTTTCGGATGCTGCCCAATTAGAATACGCTGATTCTCCGCGCATTCAGTTGCTAACAAATCAGTAAGGTTAAGCAACGCAAGCAATCGGTCTGCACAGTCCATAGCAGTCCCGGTACCATTCGGAACGGTTGTGTGTTTACTGGGCTCACATGTGACACTGGCGGAAGCACCGGCCTGATCCACACGCTGCGTTTCAATACCATTCAAAGATTCACAGATGGCCTAAACATACAATTGAAGGAAGCGGAAATGAAGGCACAAACCAAGATGTGGTTTACTTGCCAGACTGCACAAGTAGTAAGATGTATGTTAGTATCAGTAACTTAAAGGTAAACCGAAGTGAAAAGGAATGACAGCCGAAAATAGGTATAAAAAGACGAATTACCTAAAAAAGACCAGTTATGCCAATCACGTCTAACGGCGTATGCGATCAAACTATTCCAGGATAACATGAAGGTCGAACCGAAATTGGATAATATGATCCGAGTTCATATCATCCAAAACCCCTGTACCCAGTGTAGACTGAGCAGTGTTCAACTTGCGTCAAGGCTTTCATTTGTCATCATCTAAGTGAATGGACAACTACTCGTCGGCACGCTTTGAAAAGATATGGGAAGGATCAACAGCTTAGCAGCGCTTACGGACACCCAGAAGGTTAATCCTTGTAACTAGACGGGGCATATCGCTAACGACATCGATGGCCCAACACGCAGTTGTCAAGCCAAACCACCGTTACCTTGGTTAGCATTCTGGGTGGCTTATCCTGTAATGATCAAATCAAGTGCGTCTTTCAAAGTGAATCTGTTGGAAAGGTTTTCACGTTGAGGTGTCACACAAACGTATACGAAGTTCAAAATGAAACATTTAAAAAACAATTCAATCAAAACAAGGCGAGGCAGGCTTAACGAGGCAAATACTTCCAAATTGACCTGACAGCCGGGTTGCTGACTGCAGTTAACAGAACAATCACACTGTCTTATCTTAAAACGATCGCAAACTCAGGGATTTATCAACAAACGATGAAGATGACCCGAAATCACCGGCAAATATCTCCAAGTGTGCGCGTACCTTTAGTGCATGGCAAATGACCCATGAAGCTTCAAAAATCCATTTTTGAGGAATACACTGAATGAGTTCAGAACAACTTTGTAGGGTCCCCAACAGGTGCGTCCTGTTTGACAGAACTGCGCTCTGAAACAGTCTCTGGTGTGGTGTGCAAATCACTTACTAATTATGTTTGAATCAACGCTTATTTCGAGGCCTCGTACTGCCTTATCATAAAAATGTATAACCATAACTGACAGCGAACAAAAAACAATGATTCTTGAATGGAAGTTTATGTGGTTAGGAGTAAAACAGCTCCTAAATGGGTATAAACGACCAGCATCCTGCTGCTAACTCCCAGCTGACATCAAAGCAACTAAACGAACAGATAAATCGAATAAACAGGATAATTAAGTTCATGGATGAGGCTGGTACAACAACCTGAATGAAATGGTTGATATGTACCAGTCTCCAGTTGAGTTCAATACATTAAACATACTAATTTATTAAATAGTCCACTGAAAGTACACGAAGGCTCCGACTCAGCGAACAAAGCCATAAACGCACAGCATCTTGCACTGCACAAGTGAAATGCTGGTAGCGCACAGAATTAGAAATTAATTTGCCTGTTTGAAATGAGGACACTGAACAGATTGTGAACTAATTAAGCTTTCAGTAAAACTAATCATCATCATCTCATAAACATTAATACATCAGTGGATCACACTGACGCTTGGCTGCCACACAACCAAGAAGGAAAAAAAAGAAACAACCCTATATAAAAAGAGAAGAAAAAAAGAAGGGGAAGGGAAGGGGACCTAACTACTAAAAATAGCTACGTCTATATTCAAACATACAACATCAAGGCGCCTACACCTTGCAAACAAACAACCGAGCTGTAAGTGAAAGTAAGGCGTCATCAGCAAGACAGCTTCCTTTATTTCGTCTATGACGAAATTGAACAAAAATGGTGAAAGGGGACAGCCTTGACGTACGCCGCTCCTGGTGCTGAAACTGTCAGCCGTAAACCCTAACCTGAGCTGAAGTATGGGAATAAAGCGCCGACAGTATGTTCACATACTTAGTCGGTACACCCCTACGTTTAAGCGACTCTAAAAGTGTAGATCGATCCACCGAATCAAACGCACCTTTATAGTCGAGAAATACGGCGATTGTTGGCCGGCGGTACACATGACGCTGCTCCAGAATTTGACGAAGAGTAAAAATGTGATCTATACAACCCCGCCCAGGGCGAAACCCTGCCTGTTCTTCCCTAATGTTTACTTCCCGAACTGCAGTGAGTCGACGAAGTATAATTGATGCTAGAACCCTTGAAATGACTGGGGTCAAACTAATCCCTCTATGGTTTTCGCAAGAGCCCCGGGCTCCTTTCTTAAATATGGGAACTATTATCGAGTGACCCCAGCACGGAGGGATGGTCTCCGTCGTCCACACAAGTTGAAACAACTGAGTCAATGCCTCTACTAACGCCTCTCCACCTTCTTTGAAAAGTGCCGGCACGAGATCATCTGGGCCAGCAGCCCTATTACGATTGAGAGCCGAAAGGCAATTGCGAACCTCAGTCTCAGTGGGTGGTTCCAAATCTACCGACCAGGGTGCTACATCACAAGTTTGTGGCGGCAACACAGTAGAAGCAGGAGGCCAGCTAAATTGACCCTCAAAGTGTTCCGCCCAACGCTCTAACCTTCTGGACTTATTACCGAACGAATGACGAGCACAAGGCATCTGAAACCATCAACAGTGCAAATAGTACGCATGCATTATTATTTGCATATCAACTCAAGACATTGGTGTACACAATGTGACGGATAAACACGATAAAAACGTGGTTACATTACAGTAACCTAAGAGCAAACAGGGACATCAGGAACGATCCGTCGGAGTCACGGAACAAAAAGGAACAGACCCATTGACGCCACAAACTTCAAATACGTTGAGATTCTGGATCTCAGCACAAAATGTGTGACGTGGCATAGAATACTCCCATTCGAATGTCGCGAAAGTTCGTTAACACAATAAACAAAAGTTTGCCAACTATCTTTTACATACTAAGACTGACGGCAAACTATATCTACAGACAAAGATTAAACGTGGATATACAGGAGTTAATAATGTTCACAGATGACCTTTGATAAAAGTTGAGTCTGGTTAACGAAATGGCTCCTGTAGGTTTTAAAAAGACATAATATATGGAGAACTTTCAACGAGGTGCAAATACCCAAAACAGAAAAGACTACGTCAACGAACAGCAGGTTTTGTGTACCGCTGGTAAGATGGTTAGCCTAATTCATACCATGAGCAATGCTGCGTCCTAATTGAATCAATCCGCCAGGAATACTTTGAGCTAAGTACTGACTGACGTAACAACAACTAACAATAAACTTTAGTAACATAACAAAGCACTTACGTCTACTTCTTTACCAAGCAAAGAAAATCCCTTCTTTACACGAAATAAAGTCTGTAGATCTGACAAAGTTTCTACTGACTCGGAATGTGGCGGTTGATCCGAAGACAAGCTAAGAAGTTTTCGATTTCGATGGACGGATTTCTTTTTCCGACGACCACGATGCTGTGAATACTGTTGTGGGCGAGGTGATGGTAAACCAGACTTTTCGTCATCGCACACTTCAAGGCAACCATTTTTCAACGAACCGGCGGGGACTTCACGTGGAGCACAGGCGAGCAACCGAGCTAGCTGTCGTAATCCGGCACTATAGTAGTTGAGATCTTGATCTCTTCGAGCCAACTGTGCTAGTAAACACACAAGCTGCTGTCTTTAAGAAGTGAACAGACAAAATTCAATCATACGGAAAGATTACTATGACATTTGCGGTCAGGGGAGAGAACTGGTCATTCAATGAGTTTTATAATCCTAAATGAGAAAGGACCACCGACCGGTTACGCGCGTTCTCTTGAACACCGGATACATTGGGTAAGTTATCGACCTTACAGTAGTAACCGGTGTCAAGCGAATAAGGCGGCAAAAAACAAACGAAAGCACCGCAGGGGTTTGCAAACATGCTTCGTGAAATAAGAACGTTAAGTGTTTATTTTCAACCGTAATCAACAAACAACAATGAGGCAGGCAACCTCGGTTATACATAAGAGTGGAAATAAAACGTGCTATGTGAATAAAAGTGAGGTTGCTTACTAACATGGACAGATTGACAAAGAGAAGATACATAGTAATTAAAACTGTGTAATGCATATCTATTAATTAGGCCCTAACACGTCGGATATTCTATTTGAAGAAAAACCAACGCTTCAAACAATTGTGATGGATAAACACGTAGGGAACATCATGAACAAATTACGTAAACGTGTACTGAAGCAAACAGTGACGTTGTTTGCAGACCACTCAACCTCACGCTTATTGTCGTGGGGTGCATATGACCGGAAGTGAGCAAGGCTGTTAAAAACCATAAACTTTTGCGGTAGATGCAATCCGAATAGACGTACAAGACACGAAAAGCTTTTAAGCGAACTGAGGTTGACCCATGTAGGTGTATGCCTTGGTAAACATCTGTTAAACACTAAGAACGCGGGTATTATTTCCAAAATAATTCAACGAAATTCGGACGGCTCAAGTAAAATAAAGCTTGTCGCCAGTGAGTAAGCAAGGGTTAAATTAGCACATTTCGTGCAGAAATTTAAACTTTATACGCACCGATTATTTGACTTCGCATTAAGGAAATACAGATGTATAAACATAGAGAACTGCGCAAAAGAGTACACGAAGGGAGACGGAAAAATTTTTCCAGGAATCCTCCAACTTTAATACATGTACTCTGAGAAGATGGTTCGCATACTTTTTTTTAAGGAAGTGAGACAACTAAATAAATTTACAGGGTTTGTGAGGAATATTTTTAGCGGGGGAACTGACTGGTTGGCGGGTTAATTTGACGATAGCAAACTGGAGAGTATCAAGGACCGCATGCATTGATTCTAAAACGCATTTTAACGATACTAGAATATGAAGGAAAGTACTGATGATGATGATGATGATGAGCTGCGTCAACATAGGAAGTCAAAAACTAACGAGAACCAACAGGTTGTTTGCTGAAACCCAAACAGACAGCACTACAGATAAACTGGTGTAGGTTAACAAGATCATCTCAGGAAGAGAACAGGTCAACGGCATCGTTCCTCGGCGGAATGTACCATGAACAACTGAGCAGTCAATGATTAGGTCAATATTTACAGAAATAAATAGAGTCATATTGCATAGGGGGAAAATGGAAATTACGGTTATTTCGTGATAAAGTCTGCTGCAAATAAGAGATACTAGGAGAAGTATTGACTAACCTAACAGTCTCATGTGCACGTGTAAAATTCAACGAGTTCTCACGAATAATAAGTATGTTTAAAACCATTACCAATCGTCATCGGACATATTCGCCAATATAACCACCCATGGAAAAAATGAAAAGCCCTGCTCAAAAAGACACGGAAACAGGTGGAACTGTGTGAACGATGTATAGTGGAGTATCGGAAGGCAATAAGATGAATGATGATTACAATAAACGGACTAAACTATGATACAGTTGATCAAACTCGGTGTACTATCCCTCAAAAGTCATTTATACGCCTCAAACCAACGACATTGGTAAGTGGTCAATGGGTAATGGGTAATTTTAAACCGCTATACCAGCTTTATCACATTACAGTGAACAAAAGTTGACAAGAATACCAAGGTGCTTATAATGTTAGAACAAAAACCAAACAGACCCGGTTGGTAGTTCTTTCTCAACTGAACCGTTTGATTGTGACTTATACCGGATCGAACATGCTTCGAAATCCGCCTCAGCTTTCGCATCCGCTTGTTGGACAGCCAATGCAACCTCGGCCTGAGTCACGTATTCAGCCAGGTAGGCGGGCCATGCATCTTTGAGCTTACCGGAGGCAGTAGAAGCGGACAGAGAATGAATGCGGGAATGAGAATACGCCGTCAGCGCTTCGTCTGGTCGACCAAGCGCCATAAGCGCTTTACCTTTTTGAAAATATGTTTTGGCCAGTTGAGTATTTGGTTGACCACTGACTTTTGGAGAATGACTGACATCTGATCGACCGAACGACAGTAGACGCAAGGCGGTGTCACAATCCGACAAAGCAGCCGCAGAAGCACCAGAGCGAATATAAGCCTAAATTGAAAGAACGCAACATATACAATGGAAAAGCGAAAATGGAACAAATCAGCAAAACCGTAAAGACGAACTTTGCAAAAACAGCCCATTAAAGATTGATGCAGATTTTTAACCGTTAAACGTCCGCGAAAAGCAACCTTGGTTTAGATATAGAAAGGATATAAGTAAGGGAAACCCCGCTAAACTCAAATACAGGATATCTGCAGCTTCCAGACGTAAAGCTGAAATGAAAAGTCAGAAAGGCGAAAAGTGTAAAACAGTCTCTCAGCGGCCTTCGTCGCCTTCATCAGTTTTCCGTGGCTCTAAGACAATTCGGTCAAGCAAGAACACTGCCATTACTGAACACGACAAGTCGCCATTTTTGCCAACGTCTCGGGAGACAGGTTAGCTGAGTAACGATGCCCCATTCTGAGAGATAAACGCGCCACACAATTACACAATTACTAGTGAGTGCTCCAATTTTTTCTGCCTACTCACAGAAATACTACCTCCCATTGTACGCTCGTGGGTTGGCGGCTCAAAAGAGAATAAACGACGTAACAAACAATCAACTTGCGCTCTTAGTGCACGCTCAAATTCCCTATCACTGTAACTCTAAGGACTGGACGAACGGATTAATTTGAGTAAGGCGACATCATCGCTTATAACACAGGACTGTTACGCTGCGCGAGCAGACGAAGGCACACATCGATGGGAAGAAATCTGAAGACGACCCGCACCTTCTACTCCAAGCTGTCAAGCTTTGCAGCCAAAAATTAATAATGCCCTCATAATAAGTTCACACGCGCCTACCATAAACCTCAGGGCGTTTCACTACTGCTAGGTAATACCCATATTGACGAAGATCGCCCCGCTATTAACTGCACCTCTTATATACCTACCAATATGATTAGGCTGTCTAACTACACGAACGAGCCGAAGCACTCTAAGCTGAAATCTACGTAACCATTATAAATATCGAGGCGCCATTGCCAAGGAGACTGCAAAGTGTACATCTCGAAGCAAATAGCGCATCGTGTATATGGTTTCCAGGACACACATTCGAACACCATCTTATAGACATCCCTACGATCCATTTGGACACGAAATGCATGTTGAATTCACGAACTACAGTGTAGCATTTCGCATTGTCTCTGCGTGAATCATCTTTGAGAATTTAGTCCAACAATGGTGGTGGTCTCAAAGATACGAACTGTTAATTTAGGTTGATGTACACAGTTCGCCGCAAGCACAGCAAGCCTTTCGAAAACTGGCCGTTGAGGACGATGGGGTTTTCTTCTGCTGATATTAAAGAAGCTACAATTCACGGTACGAACCTGGACGCGTGTTACGATGAAGTAAACTTTCTTCAATAGCACAATCTAAAGTACAACACCTACCTAGTATATGCGTTACTAGCCTAACCTCCTCTCAAAATAACCGAAACGCGGCACAGAAACGGAACAACCGCCCAATGCTCTGGACATCCATATGCTCCGAAGAAGTCAAAACATTACGATTGTGCGCCGACCCTAGCAGAGCGACTGAAATTGAGTTCTCATTGTAGTCGACAGAAGCATAAGCAAAAATGAAGAAAATATTTCAGAGGGTTTGGGATCTCAACAAACACGTTAAACGGATGGCACACAGCTTAGTGATAACAGGAACCTAAACTCAAATGCGATCGTCGTCACTGCATGGAGAGCCGTACCTGACTGAGGATGACAAACACGGAAGTACCTAGCGTGTATAACCAGGTCTCGTAGGTTCAGGAACTATACTGACTACTCTTTGCTTCAAGTCCCCAAAATGCAAAAGGCTTCAAAGTTCGAGTCTGGCGTCCAAACGGCAGCGGCCAGCTGACTCGGATGTTTTAAGTTGTGTGTATAGAAAACGCATACACCAACTGATATTGTGAGCGGAAGAAGCGGACTATAGAATCAAGAAACAGAGTACCACGAGATAAATCACATTTGTATCACACATTTTACAGGGGAATCATAAGGAGGTAAACGGGAACGGGTGGTTAATGAGGTCAGTCAATTCAATGTCACACTGCAATCAAGTACCCACTTGAACCGTGGTTCTTGACAGGCTAACAGGGTGGAGGGATGGCCAAGGCAGACCCAAAATCTGAGCAGGAGTGGGTTATACAGGCGAATTCCAATAGCTTCTGCTGTGGACAGAATCCTATGCCTCACCGCCCTCGACTGGGTGGCCTTAACTCGGTGGATTGGGCGAAATGCATCCGTCACATTAACAGAATGATTCGAATCCACCAGGTGCGATAGTATGGCACTGTTGACAGATTTCGTTATTCCACTGTTGAGCCAAGCTGGGTGGTGTTCCCGGACCCGTTCAGATAAGCGTCTGGTCGTGCGGCCAACATAACTGGTTCCACAGGAACAAGTGAATGAGTATACACAAAACGAGGCTGCAGAAACAGGCACTTTATCTTTTAGGCGTGGGCATAAAACCGGATTGGACGTAAAGTGGACACGTAACTTAGCGGCGTAAAATGTTGTATTAACTGTACTTGTGAGCCTACGCGTGATAGTTTCGGCTAGCGTATCGCCCTTGAAAGGTATACGGTTTTCTTTTCTACTAGGTGCAGCTGGTCTCTTTCACTCCGCTGTTGCATGGCTCTGTCTATGAACCTTTCCGGGTAGCCATTTTGTATGAATATCGTACGTATGAACGCCAATTCTTCAGTAATGGTGTCATCTGTGCAAATTCTTACGGCTCTGCCCGTCAAACAGTTAATTAGGTTTCTTTTAAGGCGAGTGGTACGAAACTATTGAAGTGAATGTACTGACCATTCCAAGTATCCTTTCTGTGTATCGCGCGCTGAATTGAGCCATCAGTGCGGCGACATAAACGTACATCCAAAAAGCCTAATTGGCTATTCATTTCGGTCTCCAACGAAAATTGCAAATTTTGGTGTGCAGAGTTGAATATGGCTAAGATGTCAGGTCGGATTTACGTTGTTATCGAGTACGCAAAGGATGTCGTCAACGTACCTCTTATAAAAATTACATTGGCCTACCGCTGAACTCAGTTGTTCGTTTTCCAATTTCGCCATGAAAATATCTGCAAACAGTGGTCCCAACGGTGATCCCATTGCGACACCGTCTTTTTGTCGATAAATTCCTTCATTGAACTTAAACTGTACGTTGTAGGTGCACAGATAAAGTAATTGCTTGAGTTCGACCGATGGTATCTGAATATCCATGTCACTATCCTCGATATAATCACACAGGTAATCTATGGTCTCCTTTAGTGGAACGTTGGTAAACAAGGATGCGACGTCGAGAGAAAACATTGATTGCCCAGTTAAATTGGTATCTTTAATTGCATTCACAAGATCAGAAGGAGTCACGTACGCTGTGCGTTGAAAGTTTCCGCCTGACGGGATCAAGTATTTGTGACAACCACTTAGCCAGTTAGTACGGAGAGTTCCACATGTCCAAAATTGATCTGAGTGATACCACAACCTACCATGACGTATAGATTTAAACGCAGGCAGGTAGCACCGACACCCTTCGTGGTTGCAACCGTCTCACGACAAAATCTCGATCGTTGGAATCGCTTTAGACGCTTTCGTGGTAGGTATTCCGCTGTGACGGAGTCTTACTGGAAAGGCGTCAAACTAACAATCACGACTGCATGCACTGAAATGTGATTTTTTAGGCTGATGCCGGGGAGAAACAACGAGGTAACACAGTTGTCCACCACTGTGCTGGTGGTCACTGGCACCAACTGCTTGCGAAATCTCTTCACAACCTCTTCCGGGGCTGTATTGGATGCTTACTAGTTTGCAGGCCGCCTACAAAACGGGTGATCAATCCTAGCCTGAAAGAGAAAGGAAGCGCAACAGCTAAGGAAACTGCTATCTTAGATAACTCGTATCTGTACCACGACCTCATACTGCAAAACACGGACTTTACCCATGTAGACATTACGTGTCTTCTCGACACAATGAGTAAGCATCCAGTAACGTGTACCCAGTCAGGTCTCGGATGACAACGACGAAGTAGTGGTAAGCAAATTAGTCCCAGGAAAACGAAGATCAGAATCTGACCACCAGTCAGAGAATACAAATCGCAGTTGATATGTCTGAGTGAGCGAGTTCGCCGTAAACAGTATTTTGGCTGCAATATCGCGTTCCGAAGGTCAAACAACTGCTCAACAAAACCGTCTGTGAGATGAACTTCATTGAAGACTAACCAAGAAGCTGGCAAAAAATAAAGGAAATGGTCACAAGTTGCGATTATTAAAAGCAAAATGTAATCGTCGTCTGATTAGTTTTAAAAATGACAGTAATTCCATTTGAACTCACAAGTGCTCTATTCGTATAAAGAACGTCCCAGTCTTTACTGAGTTCAATTGCTTCTGTGTATAACTCAATGGCTCGGTGCCAATCACCAGCTTTGAAAAAGGTGTTGGCACGTTCCTTCAGCTGCTCAGCCCGAAGGCGCTGACGTGTACGTCGTTCAGCCCGTTCACAAGCATCCATCTCGATAGCACGCATAAAACTGGCTACACCAGCAGTAGACTGATGCTCCTCGCAAGCTGAACGGGAACAGAATCGAAAACTAACGAAATCGCTCTTTCTGCAAAATAAACACTCAATGGAAATGGGTTGAGACATTTGGTAAATAAATAGACTGATTTCTTGAAATGACAGCATCTAAGAGACCCTATGAATATCAAACGTCAACTGTAAGGTGTCCGGGCCATCATGACATACAAATAATGCTAGTATATCAGGAAACGTGTTAAATGCCATTAAAATCACACCGGTTGTGTGTGGTAATGAGTGAAGTATGAGTCCTATCTGTCGTTGTGTACAGCGACGGCGGGATGTGATAAAGCACGCGATGGCTCAGTAGCCATGATGCTGGTTGGCAACTTTAAGGTTGCAGGTTTGAGCCCCGGTTATTGATCTTACCAAAGTCTAGGCATCCTGACAGTATTAAGCCCATATGCGACTCAGAACGCCATGGAAGCAAGCATTTGCAGATATGAAGACCAAGAACTTAAGAAAGTTCAGCGTCACGGACTTCCAGAATCTGAACTAACCTGCTAACCTGCAAACGGGCGCTCGTACAGAACCTGAGAAACTGCTAAGCTGTTCGTAGGAGCTGCCAAATTGGTAAAATCTTCAACGACAGAATAGGCACAACAGTAAACATGATAAACAGATACAACCACAAATTTTATGAATGTATATAATTTGAAATTGAACACCACCCACACTTGATCGCGGCCTTCGCATTCAGATAAGCCTTTCGGCTAGCCCACTTCGAAAGGAAGCACTAGACTCGAGTTTCGCTCTTATTAGAGCTCATCAGTAGTGCATATCCTTGTCTGGATCGGAGTTTGCACTCTGACCCTCGTGCTTGTGAGACTAGCGTGTTAACCACAACGCCAGCAACCTCACAATAGGCATGACCGAATGATCAAATCCAAACGCTCAGTTGGTTCAATGAAGACAGTAACTTCAACCTAACTGAGAAGTCCTGATCACGGGGTTATCGATTGGATAGAACAGAGTGATTCTGTTCATTCTCCTTTCGAAATGATCGGGCAAGCTGAACACTATTCATACAAGGTTGTGGTTGAGCGTTCGGATTTGATCATTCGGTCATGCCTATTGTGAGAATACTTTCATTGTGATTAGCACGCTAGTCTCACAAGCACGAGGGTCAGAGTGCAAACTCCGATCCAGACAAGGATATGCACTACTGATGAGCTCTAATAAGAGCGAAACTCGAGTCTAGTGCTTCCTTTCGAAGTGGGCTAGCCGAAAGGCTTATCTGAATGCGAAGACTGCGATCAAGTGTGGGTGGTGTTCAATTTGTAATAATCGAAATACCCGAACTTCTATTAGCGAATGCATATTAAACAAAAAATCTTACTACTGTTGTATGAGTTATTCCAATGCTGGTCTAAAAACAAGTCTACTACATAAACAAATTTCCTCCAGCCCTCTGCTTTGATCACGACGGCCATGCCGACAAGAACCACAGCCATTCCGGGTATAACTATGTCAGAAAGAACAAAGAGGAGGAGTCAGACTAAAAGCAGCTACACTACACACACGCAAAATTGTGTCGCAATACTGACCGCGTAGGAGTGCTTAGATAGTGAGGCACGATCTTATGGATATACAGCAAAACTATTCTTACGAGTTACAACACTGCTGTCTTCCGCATAGGAAAAAAAGAAGTCAGAAAGTGTTCTCACAAAAAGAGCACGCCGGTGGCTCAACGGCCAATCGTAACCGCCGGTGCATTATTCAGGACGGTCGAAAAAATTGCAATGCCCCTCAGAAACTGGACACAGCTAAGCACACATACTGCGCGCAACAAGAGTCGGAGTCAAACAACAGTACGTCATTTACTACACCTTCGGGGTGGGCGAACCCCTCACTGACAAATAAGTCGGACCTTTGAATCACAGGCTCCAAGCAGGTTCCCGCAAGGAAATCTAATCTCCTGTTGTCTCATAAACTAGTATTTTTTATCAGAAGCTCTGGGGTGCTTCGTGGGTCAGGCTGTTGATCGACAGACTCCGGGTGTGATCTTCTAAAGCATCCCACTTCCACGACAGGAACGGCCTAAAAAAATCAAAATTCTCGTTGCTCCGAGAGATCAGCCTTGTCGTTTTACGCTTCTTCCGCCTCCGCTTCTGACCAAAAAGACAATGTTTATCTTCAATATCCGCATGCGTCCCCAAAGACGGTAGTTGAGATGATGTCGAAAGCACCTTCCACGATACCTTCTTCGATCCATTAAGACAAAAAACACTCGGAAAGCATGGTACACACTGACGAAGTGAACGCACAACCTGTTGGCAGTACCCAGAAGAGAAGCGGCTAGATGAAAAGTTCGATGTTCGTATGCGTATGGTGATCGAATGATATGATTATGCGCGTTCCACGGGTTTCATATACAACGGGTTGCAAAGTTATGCGTAAATGATGATAGTGCATTACGCGGAGACCGTTCTGTGCAACACAGTCATAGACGCAAATTGGTCATATAACTGTCGGCTATCAATAGCACCACTTCAGTAAAGAATGTCGTTCATAATGATGTAACCACTTTGGATAAGAAAATGCCGCTGCTCTTGCCCGTTTAGTTTTGCTGTTTACGGAGGGACCATCGGCTCGTATACATAAACGGCCAGTTAGAAAATGAGTAACAAAAACGGCAAGTATAGTGCTCAGATCACAACAGTGGAGTGGTTTTATCTAGCAATGGATAGAAAGTTCGACAGCTGTGCAAGCCTGTTGCGAAGAGGTCGGCTACAAAGAACCATAGCGGAGATAGTAGGAGTAAATCTCTAAAGGCTCCACAGAGTTTGTGAATACACGTCGACTGATCCCTCCTGAGTCCCAATACAAGACCCGTCATGAACTGAAAGGCAAACTTACGAAGAATCTGCGTAGAGACCATGAGGCTCACTTGGTTAAACGGGCCAAAGCGCTGGAAAATGTATTTTTATCAGGGGAGTGACAGATGCCGTGTACCTTGAATGGAGGTTGCACTGACCTTTTGCAAGGTGCTAAACCATATGTTTAAAAGGTGGCCAATGGGTTTACAGCTTGTCATTGCAGTTTAATAGAGGTTGAAAAGTTTGAGGAACAATTCAACTGATGTGAACCATCTTACTCAGTTGTTGGCGCCGGACATGGTGTGGTTGTTCGTAACGGTCCCGAGTATGGACTTCCTTCCTTTAGCACACTTCAACGAACACAGGGAGAACCTGTTATCTCAAGTGATCGTACTTTTTCGTTCCATACACAGTACTGAAGAGATGCCCCTTGATTGGTGATCATCAGTACTAATTTGCATCTTCAAAAGAGGGGCCAGACCATCGAGCGACAATCACAGTGATATTAGCCTCGTTCCTGCCAGATCAAAGATGAACACGATTTTCATAAGGCGGCAGATTCTAAAGCAAAGGGAACCAGATAAGAGAAGACCGGGCAAGTTTCCGACCTGGCCGTGGATGTGTCGGTTAGACACTCATCTTGTGATAGACAATGGAACATCGTATTAATTTTATGGACCAACAACCGTGGTGGTCTTGGAGCTAAAACCAGCTTTCGGTCTAGCTGACTGGCATGTTCCCTGGGGATGCTTCCATTGCGGAGGAGTTCTTATGAAGTAACAGATTTGTTGAAATCGTCGTACGCTTGTGATAAGCGTGTTCACACAACGGATTCACTGGCTACCTAGAGCAATCCCCATGTTCAGGGGCGTTTGACAGGGATAAGTGATCACCCCACTCTTCTTCAATCATGGGGCTGATGTTATTATGGAAAGATAATAAGGGGGTGTCCAGAATCTCGAAGTTGAGCTCCCACACTTTTGCAGTAAGCTGCTAAGAACACAGAAACTACTCTCAACCAACCAAATGATATGGCTGATCTACACAGTATGCACTATGCATCTTTAAAGTCCAAAATGATGTCGCAAGATGGACTTCGTGATAACCCATCTTGGTTATTATAGACAAATCGCTGGGGACTTTGGCCGCTCAACCTACCTGGATAATCTCATCTCATCGGCCTGCAAAATTGCCGATGAAAAGTGAACAGGGATAGCGAAAGCACGTAGTACATATGCTAACATTCATCACTTGTGGCTTCACATAAATGTTCAAATGTAATGAGGATGAACGATCAAACTGTATAACTCATAAGTAGTCACACAGAGGCACGCGGTCAATTATTGGAGTGACCGGGCTTGGCAGCCCTGCCAACTGAAGGTAGGCAATGCACAGGTTTAAGAGGGCACAGCTCGGCTCCGGAGGCAACACCCTGGTTCACGCCGTGTCACTGCGGACGACGTTGTCGACAGCTCTACCGCAGTTGGACAAACAGCCGGAATAAAACATGCTGATGGACCAGTTCATGAAGACAATGCCACCAGTAGTCTGCGAACACGTCAATATTGCATTCATCGTACGTCCGATGAAATTAAAATAATTGGCTGAGGCCGTCCTTCAATTGCTAGTCGGAAAATCTCACCTACTGACGAGTGTCCCATTGAAGCAAGATATTTTTGCGAAAGCGCTTAGAGTAATTGCAAAGTCGGTTTGGCCAGTGGCTTGAACCGCAGGGTCTCCAGACAAGCGCACATTGTACACACACGGTGCAGCCCGTTGTTGTAGTGTCACGTTAGAATCTTCAAACGGTGTTTTACCAACACAACAAATAACGACGGCGAGGCTCTCCTGATTACGTGCAGAATCTGTTTGCTGACTAATTTGCGCAAGTGTTCGAACACTGGGGATGGTTGTCCTAGTCCAATAAGGTGGGTTGACTTAGAGGTTTTCACCCGGATGTTTTGTTTACACCGCAAATCCATAGGGCAGAGGGATGAGGTTCGCAATGTCCTGGCAGCCGGTAACAAACATCTCTCTTTAAACCCTTTAGATAAGGATAATTCAACGAGCAGACGGAATAAGGATGAAACAGTTATCGGAGCGATAACCAACTTATTTTAACCGTTAGTAGCCCCACCAACCAGTATGGATTTTAATAACAGAAAAAATGAAAATCTGTCACACGAACAGCAACGGAGAACACGTTTTATGTGCATAACTGAATTCTCTTAGAAGCACGATAGTGAACTACCCGTCACTCACGATGTTTAGAACAAAAGTCCACGGAATCATTTGGGTTGCCCCGTTAGTCCGTTTAGTTGCGTCATTTTATGGCCCTGTCTGAGCATTTTCGGTCTTGTCGCATCTCCATGGGTCGAAATGTGACCGCATTTTTCGAAGGCTAGTTCATAGATTGAACGATGACATTTCGACTGTATAGTCCAACCTAATTTACCTAACAAAACTAGAATGTCTGTATAACAGTGACAAAACGTCTGTCGAAGAAAATACATATCACCATGATCAAGTGCTGAACGGCATCAGCAGAGCTTTATCGGTCCTAGACGGAACGGTTAACCGTAGTAATGGCAATGAACTGGTTCACAAAGAGAATGCAGACGACAATTCCTTATTGTACAACATTTAGAAATAGCGTTAAAAATGGCCCAATTTTCAGAAAACCAGTTTACCCTCTAAAGAAATTCATCATATAGAAAATAAGTGTCCATGCCTTCGAGTTTACTGAACACCCTTTAGGAAGAATTGAAATAGACTGTAAGGAGGTAAGAATTCGATTCTGTGCGGTGCTTATGATTCGGCCCCAAAGCCCTAAGAATATAAGGGTGAGTTATGAAATATGAAGATAGCATCGGGAGGTGACTACTTCTCATACACTCTCCCTGAAAATAAGCGGAGAAAACAGTACAATAAATCCCATGTGATATTCTGCTGGATGTCATACCATAACACTCATTCATTTGATGGAAGAAACCGCACACAAATCTGACACCTCCGACTTTTCGAAAGTTCGACAGCATCGAAAATTGCAATTCGTTTCATTCACTTCACAATGGAAGGTTCGCTGTATTGAGACCACGATGTACATGCTGCTAGTTTAGACTATGAAAGATGAAGATACCGAACAATGGGATATTTTAGTGAACACCGATGGCTAATTGGGGTCTTCAAGAGCTTCTCAGATAGACGTTCTATGTCCATATTGAATGTCGACGGCGCTCAGCTACACGATGCACATGCTAGTATGTTCGTCCGAAAACTTCTGATCAAGCAACCTTCCCCTCAATGCACATCAAGATCAGTTTTGGCGATCTACCTACACGTCTTGATACTAATGCCAAGAGGCTGTGCGATCGTTTGAGGCACATTAGAGAGCACGAGCGCTATTATCATCGTTGGTCGTCTTTCTCGTTTAATTAAACCGACGACGAATACGTATTCAAAACTCACATTCGATCGAGGCCATTTGTTGAAGTGCTAGCTCAGTTTTGGCGCGGACCAAACAAAGCACATAGCACTACAGAAGCATGCCCTCGGGCCGCATAGGACAAAGCGCTTCCTATGGAGTACAGGAGTAACTTATTGTAAGCATGCAGTTTACAAGAATCGTGTGGCGTCGTGTCAGCTTAGCAGCTTATCAAGGCGGAACGCTTCAGACTCAATATTCACGAAAGGCGCCGCCGGTGAAGCAAATTACTAGTATGAAGGAGGTTTATCATCAGGCTCACGAATCTTGAAAGCAAAGGGTTTAATTTCTACAGGAGTGTCCGTGATAAAACGTTACACAAGTTAGCGCTGATAACTAGGGAAGTAGTTAGCACTTGACGGGCAACAATTATGATAACGATAGTAGTAATAGTAGATCCCAGTGAGGAAGGGATGTATAACTGAACGCAAAACTTTTGCCTAGAAATGAATTTTTAATGACTGCAGGTGCAAACTCAACATTTCGTTGGCTACATCGACAGAAATGATGGAACGGGGTTACTGTAATAGCAAATGAGAACACAGGTCATATACATCGTGAATTACTTTGAACACAGCTGTTAAACACATGCGTGAAGACGTCCCGAAGTCACCTAGAGTACAAATGCACAAGACGGAACACCCTCAGAATAAGGTGATAAACGACGGGACAAAACTGATTAGCAGTGTAACTTGGATCACTACTCACAGATAAACTCGCAGCTGTCATGAAGAGAATACGATACGGTCGAGTCAATGAAACTCCCGATACGTTTTAGAATCGTCATCTTTTCTAACCTACACAAACCACGTCACCACTCAAAAAAAGGCTGGGGATTCACAACGGAACCGTATGATGATTCAATTCGTCGCAGGATCTTGAAACTATACTCTGCAGTGCGATACTGCCAAAGTATAATCACATGCAACGACCCATTAACATGTTTGTTACAAACTTACCCAAATGTGCAATTACAGGAGTCGCGTAATGTATCTAAAATATACGTTGTGACACTTGATTCAAAGGCAAGAGTCGCTGGTTGGAACAGTCCGACAACTTCTGAATACGCACGTCTACATTTTCCCCAAACAACATAACCGTTTTGCGATCACCAGAGTTCGAAATATTGGGGGAAAAAATTGACGAAGACAATAATCACGCAGATCGCAAAGAACTGTGCGTTGTCCTTACCTCCTGACGACGAAGACCTGTCTGTTCCTGTTGTGTTGATACACGTTTTGGAAAAACCTGAAAGCTAAGCAAAACAACCAAAATTTATACCTGAGTTTTTTGTAACCAAATACTCATCTGCCACTTTCATAACTTGTCCTACTTTTTTCTCATCTTTTGAATTTAGACCTCGGATCAGTTCCAAAACCTTGTCCACTTCTTTAAGTTTTTCCTCGGATATATCAACATCGTTTGATAGGGCCATCTGAAATACAAAGGACGACGGACAAAACTTAGAAATAACCAAGGTATGGAAAGACCTGAAGTAAAAACAAATGCGAAATCCTACGAACTAAGACGTGTCTGCATCATGCCAAGGCTCCACGAATATGCAGATCGTATGTCGTCAAACAGTCAATCGGCGAGAGCTAGACTGCTGATTCTGTTCCATAACGAATGTACAGATAGAAGACCCGCTGCAATCGTATCAAGGAACCCTCGAAATTTCCTCAGATGGTAGTATTGAAGGGTAAAGGTGAATAAAAATGAAGTGGTCATCACTATCATAATGTATGTACGGACCTCTCCAGCGCTGCAGAACAACCTAAGCGACCACCAGATATACCGACCAAGATAAACAGTCGCTGAAAGACGAATAGAAACATTATGATAAAAATGAATAGGAACTTTCCACATCACATTAGCAGTAGAGACAGAATATTCAAATTACATGAACTTCCCTGTCGACGTGAACACACCCGCCCAACAAATAACACTGACAGTTAAACTGTCCAAGTCATAACAGCGAAGTGACCAGAAGGAGTACTTGTGAAGACGTCTAATCCAAGGGAGCACTGTAGACACGACAGAAGTGGATTTCTTCTGATTCAGCAGAACTTATACACCAAAGTCAACTGTTCCTCCTGACATCGAATACCATGAAGACCGTCGCGTACCGAAACACAGACTTACGAAAAGTCTGCGTAAGGACCACGTAGTCTACTATACCGAACAAACCAAAGAGATGAAGTCATTTTGCGGGAAATACCCGAGTGCTGTTTCCCCTGACTGACAACGTGTTAGTGAGAATAATGACTGGAAAAGACGGCTCACGAATTCACTGCCTGGGCTGAGAAGGTTGGTGAACAGTCAAAGTGGTCCAAATAAGCCCGTTCAATTGTAAGTGATGAAAATTGTACGCTTAGTCGCGATATTCCAGACGATCTTCCGTGGGAAGCCGGAATGGATTTGGAGCCCAAAATATTGAAATGTAACAAAGCACATGGTCTGGACCTTCTTTTCGCAGTATTTTTCACAGATGGCTGTGAAAGGTCGTTATCTGGACTTACCACACCTACCCGGTCCCTATGGGAAACTGAAATGGTGCCCCATGACTGGTGTTTGTCACCCTCATTCCTATTTTCAAAAAAAGACAACTACGGAAGGATTATCCTTGTCTTTATCGCACTCAAGATTCTGACGGGTCTCATAATGCGATGGCTTCTGTATCGAATGGGCCGACTGTGTGAGCAGAGCAACAGTCCGTCGGCACGCACTTGGGAAATGTGCCAGTTCGCGACCGACAACCGAGATAGTGAAAGCACACAATCTGCATTGGTTGGGTTCAGCCCCTTATATGTCGACTGAGCGTCTGCCACTCTGCATAATGCTTACCGTGTCTACTGACGGTTGGGGTAAACCGTAGGGTGATCATGCGATGACCTGATCACCAACTAGGAAGGCCTCGACCGTTTCGCTGAACAAGGTTGGTAGATGCAATCTATCTGATTAGGGAGTTCGCTTGTTCGTTTATCCTCTTTGTCTCCGTCATAAGTTTGTACTCATTTAGCACCCTGTCACTTTGTGCACGAATGTCAAGACCAACGGCATCCCAAACCACTGTACCCAGGGATACGGATCCAGGATTAAAAAAGATTGATTGAGCGATCCTTCTAGATGATCGCATAGCCGCCCATACCTGCATAGTCATCATCATCATCACAACAGCCTGGCCAGAAGGTACTGTGGCTCGCGCCGCCACTCACCTCAACGGTGACGTGGAATATTCGAAAGGAAAAGGTCAATGAGAATAAATAAATAATAAAAGAGGACCAAGCGGAAGAATTAGAAACGGTATGAATACAAGTAAGCCATTGACTGCGACAATGCCATCTCAGATAGCGTTTCTAACCAGCGATTTGAGTGATCACGAGGACCCAGCCAGGCAGACGACACCTACCCACTTTGTTCAATGGAACAGTCAGGGTCTTCATATTTCGTGACCACGTTGTTGCTTGACCACCACGCGGTTTTATCCGAACTGTTGGTGGCCTCCATATATAATGTTCGCTACCGAAAACGCTCGGCCTGCACGTGGAATAGGTGACCCAGCTATCACAGGCTGCATAATGCGATTAGCTGACCGACTGATCGCGCATCCCAGACGTTCCGGAATACGCGCCGGCGAACTGCCGTATTGCTCACGCGATCAGTCCACTTAATGTGGGCTAACTGGCGGAGACAACGATGGTCAAATACGATAAATCTGTTAACATCGTCGAAAAACAGGCCACGGCTCCGAACTATAGAACGAAACAAGACGCACACAAGCATTATATACACTTCCTTTCAGAGGTAACCGAACACCCGTTCGACGTCACAAATGACACGTTGGCAAGGACAACCCGCTGCAAGCGATGAACGCCCAAGACAGCCGTCCGTAAACCATCCGGCTACTTACAAATTGGGCGTTCATACCTGTACCAAACAATTATATTATTGGAATGAATGAATAAATATCACATTCTAAAATCTCACACACGCAGATTTTTCCTTCATCGCTAAATTCAAACCGATCGCCACATCCGAGGATATTGCTAGCCAATCAAGTTAGATGTCATTAGTAAATAAAGATCATATACACGACTGAATAATGAATGATAGCTAGCTTTTGTGTCGTTTTTTAAGTACACAAGTTTGACGACAGACTGAGTACCAACTACAAACCATGGAACAATAAACGCTGACAGGGAACTTTTTACGTCAGATGCGCACTGCATGCAACTTAGCATTTTTGGTGCTGTTTATTCCCAACTTCTGTAATTAAAAAAATCTTTCAGGGAAGATATGAATGCCAACTAAAGACGGCTAAGGAAACAAACAAGAGCATTTTCGCCACTGGCTACCGTCGGCGGATCTATCCTGTGGTGTCTCAAACCAACGGTATAGAACATTTGGGAGCCCAGTCGAATAGCCGGATAGACAAAAAGGCAGTTAAATTCGATACAAATTTGTTCACACCATCATGAGAAGTCATGGGCCACCTTACAAGTTGCTTTTCCAAGCCACACACTGAGACTGTAAACAAGGCACAATATTGTTGGTACGAGGAGGAAACATGCGTGAATCGAGGAAGGGTTACACTGCGTACGACAAAAATCAACAGGTTTGCAGATACACTTAAACTGGTCAATGTTCAAATACAGTGCCTTCAAGCCGCACTGGATGAAACTCTTACTAAACATCTAAAGGTATTTCGCCTCGTGAAAAGTGGAAAGTCATAGTCTGCAGCCATTTCGTCACAGACACCGTCTTATTCCAGGTGGAGTATTTTTTCAGCACGACTATTCCAAAGATGAACGGGGACGACTATCGGGCATATGAGTTCACGCATTCATTACATTCGACTTTCTCTGTAGCAACAATCTTATCAACGTAATCATGGAAAATCGCAGAAAATTTCGTAAAACGAAAGACGACGCATTGTGTTCCCACTCAGACCTGTAGACTAGAGATGACTGTAACTTCTATAGGTACCCGGATAGACTAGGTCATTGTCACCGGGCCCATCCCCGGGCTACGGATTGGAAAACGAACTTTCATGTGAGGGCTAACTGTGAAACAAGCTAGGTTGTTCCGGCGAAAAGTCAACCGTGGACAATAAGCAGTAATGCTACCAGAGCGTGGTAGGATCACACCGTGCATGCAGGTCTCCTATAAGATGCCACAAAAGCCCTTTGAACGTACCCCGACATGCAGTGTGTTACCACACCACAGAAAACTTTCTGGTGCCAAAGATATGCATAATGGTTACGGACAGCATGCTGTGCATCTGATGTGCTGTCCGTATGGCATACAGACATATCCGGTCTTCGCCAATTATGAATACATCTCGAGGAAGACGTACGAAACAACCTACGGATCACAGATTCCAACGGGTAAGAAAGGTATGCCGAGAACCCCGAATACCTGAACCTAATTCGAAGGGGGCATGAACCAATTTGATCACCGCTCCTGGCTACAGCAGAGAGGCGTCACAGCAGTCCTGTCAGTATTGGACTTCCTGGCTGGCCAAATATACTACATCAGATCCGCTCTCTATGATGAATCCTAGAACTACTGCGCTGTTCGTATCGTGACCTCATCCAGGTTGCATCGAGCATCCAGGATGTATGGACTTCATCCAAACGGCGCATGAGCCGACTAACTAGTGGTCAACGCTCCCAATAAACCTTACATCCTCAATATCAATATCTGACGTATTGATGAAACACCGCTTCAGGATTCTAGCGTGGCACTACAACAACGGGCTCCACCGTGTGTGTACAATGTGCGCTTGTCTGGAGACCCTGCGGTTCATGCCACCGGCCAACAGGCTTTGCAATCACTCCAAGCGCATTCACACAAAAAACGTTGCTTCAATGGGATACTCGTCAATAGCCGTCATTGCGCTGTCAGACTCGGAGATGCGGCCAGAGCACCGGGAAGGGAACGCCTATTATAATCGTTGTCCGTCGTTGTTCCTGATCGTGTTGTTGTTGACGATATCGCGACCGTTGTTGTTGTTGGTGGTGGTGGTTTTACTGTCGTTGCTACTCTTGTTGTCGCAACATATATGTTCCGACAGACTGTAATCTAGACATAGTCGAAGACTTTTATAATCAGCCCAGTAACTTTATGCGTCCCGCGGCTGGAGACTCGGAAACTCAGGAAGGTTGGCTAAGCGCTGACGAGCGTGAATTATGCGGCTCACACTTTTGCGGTACTCATCAAACAGACGACGGTGAACGTTTGTTGCAGCTCTGTGTTGATGACGATCAATCCCAGGCGAGTATTAATTTTTACCGTTCCAGAAGTCCATGTACTACTTGGCGCTCTCCATCGCCAGGTCACTAGCAGACAAAAATGGATCCCATCGCTGTCAGCCATTTGTAACGTCGTTGTTTCCAAGACTAAACAAATCTGGAGCACCTGGTGTGCACCAAGTTCGCCCGACCGTTTTGTCGGAGGTAATTTTTTCTTCAAACACAAACTGGCGTAACCAGACTAGCAGGGACACAAGCACATTGTATTTACCAGAACGCTTACCCTCACCCTAGGACCGCACAAACCAGACGTCACTGGGTACAGATACAACAAGAGGTGCAGGGCTCGTGTGTTCTTACTGCTTGTTCAGCTGAAAACCGTTATTTCCGTGTGCGATCACTGGAACTAATTGACGTCCCATGGAATATTCAATCCACCAGCGAGTACAGTTCAATTCGCAAGACTATTAGCTTGGACATCTGGAAGCAACCACGAGGCCTGGTGGACACAGCGAATTATTGAGGTGGAACAAGCCGCCGCTACCGACAACTCTCAAAAGCCTCTCTATCTCATCTGAACAACAGGAAGTATGAAGTAAAACATGGGCGAGGTAATCTGCAAACAAATGGTGAGCCTATTCCTAACCTGCAACAACACTTGGGATGTTGGAGTGAGTATTTCCAACAGCAGTTCAACTGATCGCGCATGCAGCTGGCTATCTTTGGGCTTTACCTGAGCCCGTTGGTCTGTTGATGATTCTCCACCCTCGAAGTCAGAAGTCTCACTCGAGATCTAATTTCCGAGGAGTTACAAGTCGCCGGATACAGATGCACTCCCTCCTGCTCACTTTAGACTGGAGCACAGCCTTATTCAGAGAGCTAATGGCTCTGTTCCGGAAACTCCACGTCAGTAAAGATGTTTCGAGTAAATGGAGTTGGGTTACCACCCATTCCATTAACAAAATGCTCTCACACACTTCGTGTGAAAATTTACAGAGAGAGTAGTCAGATTCTAATGGCGTCAAAATTGTTTGAACCCGTTGTACTTCATAGTAGAGGCGAAACGCACCAACAGCATATCCGTAAGGAGCCAGTTGGTTTTCGCCATCGCCGTGACTACACTGATCACATCTACACACCTAGCCCGATGCTTGAACTCCGCCATTCATCTAAAAGGTCAACTGTTGTCTTTTTGGGCATCACAAGAGCATACGACTCAGTTGACAGAGTTGCACTTTGCGAATGTCTATATGAGGAGAAAGAAAGAAAGAAGGGGAGGGGACCTAACTACTAAAAATAGCTACGTCTATATTCAAACATACATCAAGGTGCCTACACCTTGCAAACAAACAACCGAGCTGTAAGTGAAAGTAAGGCGTCATCAGCAAGACAGCTTCCTTACGGCTTTCACTGCCTCATTTCACAGACAACTGGCCAAACAACAACATTCACGCCAGTGAGCTCGATCTGCCGCCGTCTCAGTTTTCACCCACCAACTATGGAAGTCGCGAGATCCCGAACCCGACAGACGAACTCGACCTACGGTGGCCAACCCCTTGTTGGGTGAACCTCCACCAGGTCACCATGTGTCCACCTCGAACTTTACGTTAGTCGGCCAAATCATTGGCAGAGTGCTCGATTTGACAGACAACTGCTTAGCATCTTTAGTATAAATGTAAGGATTGAAAAAAGAGCTTGTTTGGCGGTCACCACCAAATACCCGCTTCCTAACCTCTTCAGCACTTCTCATTAGTGCCACCCAAAGCAAGCTATTGAACGCAGACATCTATGATCAAATACTCGAAGACGGTTCACGTCTTCCACCCTGAGCGGCCACGTTTCACTGCCGTAAAGTAATACAGCCCTCACTGTTGTCTTATATACGCGACCCTTAAGCTTCAGAGAAATACCTCTCTGTCGCCATAGGTGTCTTAGATTAGCGAACACCGCCTAGGCCTTGGAGTTACGCGCTCCAATCTCCACAACTGTTGGGTCCTAGACGATTGACGAGTTCCGGTGCGCATGATGCAAAAGACCTGACAGACATTTCAGTTCAGTTCAGTTCAGTTCAGTTCACAAGACTTGCGGTCATTAGCAGAGTGATGTCTAGTTCCGTACACCAGCAAACACCGGGGATCCCACCGTGTTGCGACAAATAAGAAAACCTTGTCTTTAGCAATGCATCAACATCTTAGGTGGTAGTGTAGATCCAGCCAGCACGACCGTCCTATGAGTGTCCTATGAGCGTCCCGCGAGTGTCCTATGAGCGTCCTAACTGAACATTTTTAGGTCACTCATAGGACGGTCAGAAAAAATTTCCGCGTAGCACGGCTTATACCACATTTTCGGTTTCCGCACGTAATTTAGCGATTATACTTACGACAGGTAATTCTGCACGTTTCCACTAACGTAACCACCCCCGACTTATCGCGAAATAACGGAAAGGCGTCAGACACAGAAAGAAGACGACATTTACTGTGACTGTATTGAAATTGGAAAAAGTACAAGGATGATATGATCACGGATAGTCCGTGTCCTCGTTCACTGGATCCATGTGCCGGTGTGATTTTTCATTTGGCAACCGCGCATGCGCGTGTTCCCTGAGTGTCCTATGAGAGTCGGAAATGATATACATGAGCCATAATATTACAAGTTTTATGGGTGTGTTTGAAATTCAATATCTTCGTAAATAATCGAGATAGAGCAAAAGTGAAACACAACAATCATACAGTATTCCTTCTAAGCATTTCAATAATGCTACAGTCATTTGCTAATTCATATCCAGTAACCCAGATATGCCCTCCTGAACTTATACAAAATTCAAACATGAGCCATAATATTACGTTTTATGGGTGTTTGAAATTCAATATCTTCGTAAATAATCAAGATAGAGCAAAAGTGAAACACAACAATCATACAGTATTTTTTCCAGGTCCGTGTACATACCTTCAGGACATATGTCACTGAAATAAGTGCGAACACTGTTTTGCGAAACAAGGTGGAATGTGTCGTATTTTATATATTTCTTAGCAAGTTATTTGTACCATTTTACTCAAACGTGATGTAACTTTCATTTCATTAAATTTTCCAAAAATTTTGTATGAAAGGAAACCGACTCTCTCTAAAAGGGGTATGCGCTATTTATATCCTTTGTAGTCTTTAACTTACGGGCGTAGATAACTCTGCTTTAAGCCTGCTTTAGCTTGAGAGGACAGAGTGAGATTAGTGAGAGACTCAAAAATCGCTTAGCGGTAATCAGCATGCCGGGACAGAAGGTTGTCAAGGTGAACATACGCCGTGTGCCAGCAGAGTCTTGCAACATAATGTTGATGAAAAAAAGTGGATCTGAGAACAAATTCCATGGAGGAGACCAGGAAGAAAGTACTGAGGCGGAGAGATGGATAAAAAAGGTCCTAAAACAAAATGGAAATAATGTGAATCATCCGCTACCATCACTTTGTTAGATAAGAGACAGATAGACACACTGGACTCTCCAACAGCTTTGCAATAAACAGTCAATGGGCAGGCAGAGATACGCCGGACGTTACAACAGGACAGACGTTTTACGGACGAAACACTTTCACACTTGGAAAAGTCCGGCGGGGTATCCACTGTTAGTGAGTGAGATGTGCTTATTCGTGGGATACTGGAAGCAGTAATGAGGGAATGTCGCCAACGGGAGCATGAACCGTTTCACGAAGCGTAGGCACTTCACAGCATGTAGGGATTGAAGAGGTTCTAAGATTGGGGAAGTAGCCAAAGACCATCCCGGTTATCTGTAAACTTAGGCTTACGTTGGTCGAGTCTGCTAACCCTGGACACAGAGTTTCTGTCAACCGCTGAGATCATCAGGGATTGTAATCTCTCCGGAGTCTCATCTAAGATGAGGAAAATATGTTGTTTTCGACAAGGCAACCAATTAAGGGTTTTGCCTCTCCCTGGATGCACGTCGAGAAAATCTCGACCTGTGCATTAAACGACTGTGTTGTGCAGAGGACCTCATCCAGCTTGCTGGAGGTTAGCTATGTAGATACGATGAAGGCGGGTGTACCATGGCAGGTCTCACTAGGGACTGGCCCAGAACTCCGGACTACACCTTAGAAGTTGTTCACGCTCCCTAAAAACGAGGCGGGCCCTAATACGTGGCGTTCGAGCTCGTCTGCTCTAATAATCTCGAAGTAGTTCCGAAGAGAATGGGTGGAAAAAGGCTACTAGTTAACTACACTAACGTTTGTAGTGTTGAGAACAACTGCCGATGCTGCAGATGCGGATTTCATGGTGACCACTGAGTCTTGACTGAAGTTGGAGACGAGTAGTAAGGACGTTTGTCTACCCGGGTACTATTTCTACCGGGCGAAGTGGCAGGACGGAAGAACCGGGATAGGATCCTTGTTTATAGTGGCTCAACCTCACGAACAACGATCTGACAAGGCACTTGTGACGACCAACGTGTGTTTCGTGAGACTATTGATGGCAACTCTTATAGGCGTGTCTCTGTAAGAGTCCGTTGGTAACAGAGACCATGGAGATGGGTCCCTGTGGAGGAACTGAATGTCCACACAAGACGAACACTCAGGATTCTTTTTCTCGGAAGTTTTAATGCGCCGGAAGTTAGCTGGATGGTAGAGCATGTACCGAAAGATCCTTTTAAGTGAATCTCTTCTGAAATTCCTGCATGCTAAATTTTTAGTTCAGCATGTTTATGAACACAGTCAATGGAGTCCTGGCCAAATAGGTATTTTGTTGAATCTTGTAATAAGTTGGAACCCGAATAAACCAATTAGCTTGGGGTTCTGACTTCCCGTTCACCGAAGTGATCACAGAGTCATTGTGATGACATTCGCGAAAGCTATTGTTAATCCTCCAGTCAAATATCGTCGGGCTTATGAATAGAATGACCTTGTCACGGTGACCACTAAAGTGAAATTAAAAGCATGGTGAGAACACGAGTAGGGAAATTCTACAGAATTATGTAATCTGAACAAGGTTGAATACCAATTACCAGATTTGACTACGAAGTTTGCCCCACTTCGGAAGGTTATTCGTTGCGGCAAGCCAGGGCAGGGCTATGAACATGAACCGTTAAACCTAGAGGACATTCAAACACATTGGTGGACACAGGCGTTATCTGGAGTAGGCGGGCGCAGAGCAGGGCCAGCCAAGTTCAACATGAGTGCCGGCAGGCATATAACGACAACCTAGCTAAGCGAGCCAAGCAAAACCCAAAGACTTGATACAGTTACATTCAGCCCAAAGCCTCTATCCGGGTAGCTGTTGGATGTATCTGTAACGAGCATGGGAGGGGGTAATGCGTTCACCAGTGAAGTGCAGGCCCGAGGGTTTTGTCAGTTTCTTGAGAAGGTGCGTACAAAGGATTGTGATGGATCACCACGTTGACATCCCGTCTGGTGGAAGAGGCGATGATTAGTGTTGTGGAGGTGCGGAATAAATTGGGTAAGCTGTATGTCATGGATCCAGCGCGCCCAGGTGATATTCTTCATGTGATTCTAGGATTGCTTGCTGATGTCTTAGCTCCTCCGTTAATTAGTTTACTTAATACCTCGCCAGGTAAATCCGAACTACCCGCGGACTGGAAAGTGGCTGCTGCCATGCCGATACGCACGTGGGGCAGCAGGGAGGAGGTCTCAATCTGTAGGTCTGTATGTCTTAAATCAACTATCCTGGAAGTGCTATAAAGGAATGACATCGGCAGCAAGGCTTCGTAATTAAGCGGGCTCGACTCTCTAACTTACTAGCTTTCTTGGATGAGATCGCTCTACTGTTGGATAAGGTGGAATGTATTGCATTCTAACACTCATGTGATATCTTCGTAAATAATCGAGATAGAGCAAAAGTGAAACACAACAATCGTACAGTATTCCTTCTAAGCATTTCAATAATGCTACAGTCATTTGCTAATTCTTATCCAGTAACCCAGATATGCCCTGCTGAACATTATACAATATTCGTGCTCGAGCACGTAGTCCATCAGCGAAGGGACAGTCAGAATATCTCCGACCAAGTCTCTAAAAGGACTGTGCAAGCATTCTCTTGAAAGTTGGTAGGCAGCAGAGCGGTGAATGCCTAAATGATGGAAGGAAAAGATACTGTAATTACCTTCGGTGATCCTGGTATGCTCAGATGAGTAGACATAATCTAAGGAGATGCCCGTGCCACGATGACCTATCTCAGACTCGTGGGTGACTGTCTGGCTGTAAGAACAAAAAGTCTAGGCATTGTCTACAGGATTTAATAAAGAGGGAATGCGAAACACAACAAAGAGACGAACAGGGAAAACGGGGTGGGGGAGGGCTGTCATTACGCCCAAATGTATTTCGGTCACTTCATCGCCCCCAGAAAAGGGAATATTGTCAACTAACTTGTTTCAGTCATACGCTTAAAGTCGGGAATGAGGTTTTTGTAACACACAAGTCAGTTCAAGCTCTCTGAAACAACCAATGAACTGTAAAATACTGTTCAAAATCTCGTACATTGATACATACATTCCGATGATACATCTCATTTAGCCCTTATGATTAAGGAATAAGATAAATTCCCACTGGATGGCGTATATTTATGCAGCTCTACCTAGTGTGGTATTATAGACTTCGCCTAAAGTCGGTAGCTGTAGTAGCTAAAACCATTTCGAACGGTAATTTTCTCCAGTTGATTACGACCCTATATAAAAAATTTACCCCGGACATTGGTCCTGACTCTCTGCACCACAACCGTTAATTCGCGTCCCATTCAGTGATCAACTTTTGCCGCCAGTAAACAGTCGCTTATTAACCTCAAACAATCCACTCGTCCTTTATAGCTTCTATTAGATTCTCTCCCCTTTGTCTTCCTTCTGAGAAAGTGTCTAGACCTACTTGAACATTCCATTCCCGGCAGTTCAACAAAGAACTTTGTGAACCTACACTGCACCCCATTGGTAGCCCTAACCAAATAAGGACACCAGACCTGCGTACAACATTCAAGATGTGATGTCATATAATCCTTATATAGAGGCACAAGGACGATTAGCTTCCTTGAGGCTACTGTCTTGATCTGTTGACAGACCGCCCGATTTGTCTTCCGGGCTGCAATCAGCCAGAAAAACAAGGCGAACATGTTGAAGGCCCCGGTAACTTGAACTCTCAGGTCTCTCATCTTAGTGGTTTCCTGCATAACCACACGTTACCCTGACCCCCTATCCACCTAGGGGAGTCCACAGTCGTGACCCTGGTAATTTGTCTGTACTCTGCAACATTCACCTGGAGTCTGTAGTGAGATCACCTTCGACGTCCCCAAAATCCTAAA
>LOND01000471.1:0-17860 GCA_014220965.1 Paragonimus kellicotti
AACTTATTCCCTCTATGGTTTTCGCAAGAGCCCCGGGCTCCTTTCTTAAATATGGGAACTATTATCGAGTGACCCCAGCACGGAGGGATGGTCTCCGTCGTCCACACAAGTTGAAACAACTGAGTCAATGCCTCTACTAACGCCTCTCCACCTTCTTTGAAAAGTGCCGGCACGAGATCATCTGGGCCAGCAGCCCTATTACGATTGAGAGCCGAAAGGCAATTGCGAACCTCAGTCTCAGTGGGTGGTTCCAAATCTACCGACCAGGGTGCTACATCACAAGTTTGTGGCGGCAACACAATAGAAGCAGCAGGCCAACTAAATTGACCCTCAAAGTGTTCCGCCCAACGCTCTAACCTTCTGGACTTATTACAGATTAGTGTGCCATCTACCTCGCTGATAGCTTCACTGACCGACGGTCGCCTGGGACCAGTGGCACGGATCAGCTTAAACAGTTTACCGATGTTCCCTGAGGCAAATGCGGTTTCCATTTCCTTAACTTTTTCCACTAACCAAGCCTCACGATCAGCCTTTAGACTACGTTTCAGTTTCCTACGGATATCTCTTCTAGACTTGTTATGTGAACTACCAGGAGGAACCTTCCGTCTGGCTTCTAACAACTCCAGGGATTTCTCTGAAATCCAATGTTTGTTTACCCATGTACCCCTGTGCCGCATGCTACAGTACCTGCTTTCTGAATGGCCTGTGAGATTTGAGTCCAGCAGCTATTAGGATCTTCGGAGTGAGTACCACTAAGGCAGCTTTCTAAGCTGGTTTGGTAATTATGCTTTACCGATGGTAAAGCCAGTTTCTCAACAGCTAATCGTTGCTGTCGGTGGGGTCGTTGCCCAGCAAAAGTAAGAACAACAGTAGCATGATTTCGCCTATCCACCCTGCTGTATGCAGCAGATAGGGCGACCCGGTTTATACTGCGAGACGGCCGATGCAGTATGGATTTATTGTTGTGAATATTCATGGTTGTGTGTGGGCTGAGATACTGCCAGGACGCCCAGACCTAGACAGGAGAACGATTAGGGTTCTCAACCAAAGCCTTTGGCTCAAAAGCCTGTACCGCAAGGCAGCGGTTGGGTGGCAATGTACCAGAACTGGTACTTTTTCCGGAAAAAGATGCCAACCTTCTTCCAACCCCCAACCTGGAGGACCAGGAGACTGGTTTGTCAGACCTCTACCCATTGGCCTGCCTGGTATGAGTGACTCTATCGGTGTGGTGACCACACCGTCCAGTTTAGCCCAATAGGTCATCGAGATGCGCAAGCCGTCACACCACGTCAAGGTCCAGTCTCGTTGTGATGGGCGTGACTGTATTGGACTTCGACAAACTACTCGCGTCGCTTTGGTGAGTATTGAACATTTCAGTTTACCTAGTCGGATCGTGCAGGTGATGGGATCCGAACGATCGGTATTTGCGCTTCTGACCGTCTTCCGTTGGAAGTATTCGTCAGCAGCGTAGATTGTTTCAGCGTAACAAGACCTCGGGTCCAGGTCTGCTCTCAGCTACTTTTATAAATAGCTTCAATTTCTCGGTATCAAAGTAGACATAAACTAGCAAAATCATAGCGATACCTCGCCTGCTCGGAGCGAAAGTCCTACTACTAGAATGTTGGGATCCTCAATTTCTGAAATGCACAATCTGTTGTAACTGGATGTACGGTCTACGAGCGCCGGTTAATGAAACGGCAGATAACGGAACGACGGTCAGCCGTAATGAACAACTGACTGCGGAGTATGCACGATTAATTCCTATCTTCCCGGCCAACCCAACCATCGGAGACTAACGCATGAACACAGATAAACGACTGGCATCCGGACAGAGCTCTTTTCATGTCCCTCAGTCCGAAGACAACACTGTCAAAAACTAGATCATATTTAAAGGGTTTGTGACCAATCAGAAAACATGGTCAGAAGTGGACCAGACAAAGATCCAGACAGTACAGTGATGTCCCAATTAAAGGACGAGCGTGTAGGCGGGGTGCCAGAAATTGGCACAAAGGTTGAGAACGCTCGTGAAGGGCGAAGTGGCACATGACCGTGCCGACTATGAAGGTCACTTCAAACAGTAGTGAGTTAGGCCTTTCCAAAGGCAAATAAAACGGTATTTTCGGGGAATTGGATTCTTCCCCGACACCTCCCTTACGAAGATTGGTAGTAGCTGGTCTTCTTCGGGTCAACCTGAATAAGAGTCGGTGGTCGGCGTTGTCGATGGCTCCAACGTCTGGGAGGACGACTTGTCTTGGCGGCCGACAGAGGTAAGGTTGACGCTTCGGGAATCTCGAACGTGTCCAGGAGTAGGTAAAACGGTATAGTTCCCTGGTCGTCACGGATTTCTTCTTTGACACCATGGCGTGGCCGGAGCTGATTGCGATGGCGGACCCAAGTGTCCCCCGCAACGGAAATCTCATAAAGCACCTTGCCCCGGCGTTTCGTTATCACACCTTCTGCCACTGGTTGTGGTCGGATCGATAATCGCGGATGTAGACGGGCGATTGAACTGATAACGGAGCGTGTTCGTCTGAAGAAAATTGCTTCCGTTCTAATTGCTTCGTCGGGATCATGGAGGTCAGCGTGGTTCGCAGTTTACGACCCATAAGGGCTTCGGCAGGAGATTGATTACCACTCAGCAACTTGTTAGGAGTCGTCCGGTAGACAAACAGGAATTGCTGTAAGATTTCTTCAGACGCCCCCTCCCCGCGCGATTTGAGAAGGGCACGTTTCAGTGTGTCGACGAAGCGTTCTGCCTGCCCGTTGGACTGCGGATGATATGGAGGCGACCGAACGTGTTCAGTAGCGTTACGCCGGCAGAATTCTCCGAACTGACCGGACGTGAATTGGGTACCATTGTCAGACACTGGTTTGTGGGAGGCCATGTTGACTGAATAGTCGTCGAAGTGTGTTGATAGTAGCAGTCGCCGTTGGTGAAGTCAGTGGTACGATCTCAGGCCATTTGGAAAATGCGTCAACCAAGACGAGATAAGAAATCCCGTTTATTGGACCGGCGAAATCGACGTGAACTCTCGACCATGGATGCTCCGGTTGAGGCCATGGAATCGGCATCTGGCGGGTTGGGTTTCGGGCAGCTTGCTGGCAACTAGAACAATGTTTGACCACGTCCTCAATTTGACGATCCATGCCAGGTCAGTGAGCATAGCTGCGACCGACCGTTTTCATTCGTCTGGTGCCTGGATGGCCCGCGTGGAACTGGCGGAGAACCAACGGACGAAGACTGGCTGGAACCACGACACGATCTGCAAACATCAGGCAGTCTCCAACCAAGGAGAGAGACTCACGGCGTTGTTGTAGCTGTTGTAGGTCTCCTGTCAGAGTCGTGGTAGGCCAACGGCCTTGGACGTACTGGACAGCTTGGCGGAGGACTTGATCTTCCCGTGTGGCCCGCTTAATGTCGGCTGCAGTGACCGGAAGGGCGCGGATGGCATCGGTTAACTGTCGCTCAACAGACACCGTGGCGATCACCACATCTTTGACCGGCCCAAGCTGTCTTCCAAGTATGTAGCTGCTCCGGAGAGACCAGTGAGAAGCGTATCCATCACCTGCTGGAAAATCGCAGGAGCCGTCTTGATACCAAACGGGAGTCTGGTATATTGAAATAACCCGCGGTGGGTGTTGATAGTGACCAAATCACGGGACTCGGGTGCGACCTCGATTTGTAGATAAGCGTCAGCGAGATCCAGTTTGGCGAAACAAGTTCCGCCATTGAGAGTTGTGTACAGATCTTCTGGTACCGGAAGTGGATAGCAGTTCGATTTCAAGGCAGAATTGAGCACAGTTAAAAAGTCGTCACAGATGCGAATCGAGTCATTGACCTTCTTGACCACGAATTGGATTCTTCCCCGGCACAATCCAAAACACCAAAAAGGAAAAGCGAATAACATCAATCTATTTATTCCGTCTGAAGTCATTGTGCGAGATTATAATTGACTATGAAGAAGACATGGAAGACCAAATGTCGTGTAGAAACGCCGCGCGACTGACTGACTGACTTCCAGTGAGTGTGTCTGGGTAAACGGCGACGTTTTGGAGCATTGCTTCTTCAGTTTGGGTTGGGATTTGAAATCTTGGGCTGGAATTTCTCCGTTTCAGCACCCTCCCTTTGAAGATTTTTTCGTGTGTTGTAAAGCTGATTTGTCAAAGGCAGGTTGGAGTTACCGTTGGTCACGTCCAACGTATTAGCAGAAAAGAACTTTGGTGAGGTTCTAATGTTTTCGTTTGCGTCAGACAGTCGAAGCTTTTCTGAAGACTAAATGTGGTCAACAGCACAGTCCAAGATAGCTGCTACTTTGGCTGCGTCTCGTTCGAACAACCAGTTAACTTAACTAGATTTGCATGGCGCACCCAGACCTGCATGCCAACTTCCACTTGGTAGATACCGTGTCCGCACCATCTGGGAATTTGTCTCAGTTGGCATTTAACCTGGTTGTTGCACTAATCTCTGGCTAATACAAGTTCCGTGATTTCTTAATACAATAACGTTAACGGTTCGTCCGGAACACCAAGGTGCCTCGTGATAAGTGCTTACCAAGTTGTTCCAATTTCCACATACGGGGCCCGAAGTCTCTGTGGCAACCAACAACAATCTTGTCCATGTTGAATTGACAATACTTCCTGGTTAAATACTGTGCCCCACTCACCCAAGCCAGGTTAATGGAGAACAAGCGAAATGTCGATCTGATTGGGGTTGCATCGATCAGGTTTACCCTATGATAGATGTGGTAGCACCAATGCTATTATATGCAACCGATCTTCATGGTATTTCTAGACCTGAGGACTGCCTCTGAACCGGTTACTCGGAACATCAACCGTTTTCGTAAAACAGTGTTAAGGAACTATGTATCGAACGTCCACCATTAATGCGGTCCGGCCTCTCCATTCCCGCTCCAACTTTATCGTGGAGGAAATTGCAGGCGCGGTCAGAGTTCGGGGGTCGTGGTGTGTATTTTATTCCTGACGTACAGAATGTTCACGATATTACGATGTTCGCTCTTCCTGTCAGAGGAATGTAGATCGTTTTGAACGAGATGAATGATCGGCCTAATCCATAAGGAAAGCAGTTTGTACCATTGAAGTGTAAAGCGCTATCTGTAGACTGGAACGTTGCCACCACTATGTTCCTGATTACAGGCTATTCACGTGAGATTGCATCGTGTTGCCTAATTGGGTAGCACCCTATCGTCGGCCCGTAATTTTTCCGAGAAAGTATCAGTGCAAACAGCGAAGAAACGTAGTCTTTAACAACCTGCGGCGTCGAAAGGACGTTGAGATGTCTCTGAAAGGAGAGATGTATAATGCATGATTTCGATCCATTTCTATCCGTGATTCAGGGGTGTATGGCTTGTTCGTGCCGAGAATGTCAACAGACTAGTTATGTTTGACCGTCGTTGCCCCCACAAGTCAATTCGTATCGAGTGGATGACATTGAACAGCAAAGCTGTCAGCACTACTCTGGGTACGCGGTTACTTCGGCAACGCAAGTGCAGAGCCCACGATGATTTGACCACGTGTTCGATGTGCTAGCCGGGCGTTTATCGCACCAGGCATGGCTTACTAAGACCACTAATAACAGGGTAAAACCACGATGTGGCCTTAAAATATGACAGCCCCGATCGAGTAAACTCAGTAGACGTCGACTTCTAGATTACGGCCTTGTGCTCATTAGAAACGTTACCCCACATCCACAACGTTTCTAGTTCTGTTTAACATTTGATCTGCTCTCGTTCTCTTTCTCTTTCAACTTTTTTTCTGGACGTACCGGGTAACGTTCGCGGCAAACGACGCCCCGGCCACCGTACAGCTTGATCAAGCTGTTGTGACAGAAATCTATGACCTACGAGCGCGTAAACAGACAACAGAATAACGGTTAATGAAACGGCGGATAACGGAACGACGGTCAACGGTAATGAACGAACGGAGTACGGAGTATACGCGGTCAGTTAGTCTCTTCCCGGCCAACCCATCCACCCGAGGCTACCGCATGAACACAGGAAAAGACTGGCCTTCAAACAGAGCTTTATGTCGCTCAGCCGAAGACAACATGGTCACAAACCCGTTCGTATTTATAGGGTTTGCGACTAGCAACAAAGCAAGGTCAAAAGAATGGACCAGACAGTGCCGAGTAGGCGTGTAGTCGGGATGACAACAACAGTTGTCACGATGGCTGAGGACGTTCGTGAAGACCGGAGAAGTACACGACCATGGCAACGGTGAAGGTCACTCACAAGTGTACTTTGTTAGTCTTCTTGTCACACAATATTTTCGGGGAACTGGCGACTTCCCGACACAAGCTCATGATCATTACGAATAAAAGAAGACCCGCAACAACTATAAAACAGTTCAAGCACATCTATCGTAATATTGCTACGCCAAAATTGGTCCGCAGGCCGCGAATTAGTTGAGCTTGTTTGGCGGGTAGATAGTTGCGAACAACAGGTAGTAGTGCTACCGGAGTACTGTTGACAGTCGGGTTTCTCATAAAAAAAAATCATAGGCTCCGCAATGCTACCAGAAAATGGTGTGTGCTTTCGATCGGTAAAATGTGTCATCTCTCCCAACCGAAGCACGCAGCCACCATAAAACACTAACACGTTTCCGTTTACCTTACATTGTGTTGGCATTACGACACGCGTCATGTCTGTGAGCCGAGCACAATCTGGTTAACCAGTTATTGGCATCATTCGAAATGATCGAGCTTCGGTGGGTTAGTGGACTAAACGAAGTGTGTACAATATTTCCTCACTCTCATTCGTTTGCGAGTCAGAAGGACTACTATATAATCCCTAAATTTGTCTTATTTTGTTCGCGATTTTTAGTAATGCCGCCCGGATATAGTTTCATTCTTGTTGGCGCACACCGTATTAATTGTGCCGTTTTCGTTCACATCTTTAGTCAGTTTGTTCGATGTGTAACTCGTCCATTGTTAGCTTGCACTAACGACGACTACGAAGGCTGAAAATAGGGGTTGTAATGTTTCATGATAATCTCCCTTGAATGGACATCCCTCCATCGGTTTCATCCTCCGTTGGACGTATCAGGTGGAGATACACTGAATGAGAATCGAACCGGCGACACTTTGTTATACAAAGCCGCACAAGTTACATATAAATCTCACTGTCACAAGCGACTTTCGCAGGATTGGTGATTGAGTGGATAGAAGCCCCGATTCGTAATGCGGGGTCTAGCGGTTCGATTATCCACTTGATTAATTCAAACAAAAACGAGACCGGTCGTTGATTGTCCGTTTAGGGATGAACATCCTGAACAGTAGGCATCGATTAGTGTGCCTGTAGCAGTACCTTAGGATGCGATCAACTGAAGTGCCACCCGTCACGAGCTGAAGGAACGTCCGCGCGGCTTTTATTGTTTCGTAGCTGTATACTGACCGTATATCACTATACGCGTACAATGTTCCCTTCCATTTCAACATGGACCTTGTTTTACCATTTGGCGCGATTGTTCACGTATGTAAATATTAAGTGAAACATTTAACAAGCGAAAGACTGCCACCAACGCAGTGACGTTTATGGTCTCGTCTATGTCAGCTATAAATACCATTTCCCATTTCCAGCATAATTCCCGTTTTTGAGGATGAACAAGAAACGCAGCGTCGCTCGAGAGATGGTTGCCCGGGCCTCGTCTGTGCTCCCCAGTTTCACAACTATTTTTGACGAAGAAACTTTCTACATATTTTTTGCCTGTCTAGTCGTGCTCTCGTTTGCGGCCGCGTTTGGCTTGGCCTGGTATTTTGATATTAAAGTTAAGGATGCGGGTGAAGCTGAATATAAAAGAAAAAGAAGGAAAATCTCGAAATCACGTGAGTTGTGTTGTTGACCATTATCATTCCGTTTTTGTATATACGGCTTTGAATGACGTGA
This sequence comes from Paragonimus kellicotti, assembly GCA_014220965.1. Lineage (NCBI taxonomy): Eukaryota > Metazoa > Platyhelminthes > Trematoda > Plagiorchiida > Troglotrematidae > Paragonimus > Paragonimus kellicotti. The sequence goes on from LOND01000471.1 coordinate 7,902, forward strand.
GAACCAAGATTTGTCGTGTCACATTCCCCGTTCCAAAAAGCAATTCACACCAGTAGTACAAAATTATAATGATCGACACGACGGCAGAACACGAGCAGAGTGACTTCGAAGTTACTGTCAGCGGTTTCAGGCTGCACGAGAATGGTTGCCAACAATGTCAATACGGATACGCAATCAATGCGGACGAACGGCGCGTAGTAGATCTAAATAAGACGTAGGCTTCATCATACATACACGAGCAGATGCTGATGTGTTGATTTACAGTATCCAGGTGGCTGATGAGAAAACCAGCGGCTTGTAATAACTAATGGGGGTATATCTGACGAGGAATAAAAACAATGGGGAACACATCCGTAGTAAGTCTGAATTAGTGGAAGGAAGCACTCGCACTAAAGAATGGATATACACCACCTCAACACAGGCAAAGTAGGTGAAAATAAGCGTTCAAAAGGCTGAAGTTTGCGATTGAATGTTAGACATTTAAGTAGTTGTATTCCTATATCGGCATAGGTCGACAGTCCCCACTGGTGCACACAACACAGCTGCTTACTCTGCGAATGGGTTTTTTTCCGAATGGCCCTTTCAGCTTAACCACGTCGTGAACACCAATGATCGATCAAACTGTCTGAAATTTTTCGTAAAATATCCATGGTAAACGCCAATTACTTCAACGATAACCAAATTCTCACTTTGTTTCTTTCAGCTCGAATCACTGTACTCGAACGTTGACCATATCAACTGCAATCGCTCTTGAGGCACTGATGTGATACAACTGGATGGGAACTCTATTAGCCTGTGTGATATTTAAAACTGAACTTCAAGTCATCTCATTGCCTCAATAATTTAATTTTTCCTCCTTCGAAATTTTGATCATGAACCATTGTTTGATCGCATTTAATCTTCTGCATTTCAAACCCATTTACATTCCCACATCAATTGGTTGAAAATGTGTTCGGAAAATACACTACTCCATACTAACACCATATTGGAACAGCTTTTTTAAAGTTTACCAATACGAATTGAACATCATTGGGATTAAGTGATAGATTCTAAACTCCGGCAAATTGTTGGATTGCGCAAACGCTCCACAGATATCGATCGCCGTGGGCAACCTAATGATGGGTGTGTGGTTAACGTTTTTATATTGTAGCTTCGTTTGCTTTATCAGTGTAAACCGCAATTCTCAAATGACTCATATCATAATCTCAAAGGTTTCCTGTTTAATTTAGTATATTCGTTCTGCATGCATCACACAGATTCCAAATTGGAGCAATCAAGCGTAGGCCGTCAATGTGCTATTTCTGTTTGTTTGTCTGAACCCCGATTAAACGAATCTTTCTGCAGTTACTGAGATCTGATTGACTGCTGGTTGCTTCATCTACGACAGACAGTTGTCTTAGTAAAAATGTGATAGTCTGTAATTTTGCCAAATGTAAAGGGTGTTCGTCAATCCGTCTGTGATTTTATTAGTACCAATGCGCCTTAAAATTCGAATTAAAATAGGTGAAGTGAATTTTAAAAGTTGTTATTTAAAAACAAACTTCAAATGATACAAGGCTAATTGGCCCACATACAACGCCACTCGTCTGCGCAGAAATGCAAAGCGTTCAAGTTCCACTGCGGTGCAACTAGAGCAGAATTCTCTCGGATAACTTCCAACAACAGTTTTCGAGATACTTCCAAACTGATCCTGGAAAATTCGACAACTGTAACAAAAAAAGAATGAATCGTAACGCGAGTGAAGCTGTCACGCGCATGTTATCTTAGTAGCAAAGTCATACATACAAACTCATTGGAACGTGATACACTGCGTCATGTCTTCGGGTTGACACTGCATTATACGGTGAATTAACGGCCTTAGCATAAATGGCAACACCCTGCTTATTTTCGATACTTGAGCTGAAAAGGCATCTCTAGTCTACAATCAGGAGCAGGTTGGATCGCTATAAGCTAGACTGGATTTTCCTCTAAGTCGTGCACAAATTACTTTTTAGTGCCACAAGTAGTGAAAAGTTTCACTGATTCCACCAATTGCCCAGGCATATATATGGAGGGATTGCGACACATTTCACAAGCCATAGGAAATTGTAATCCGGAGTGTCGGCTCATGCGCCTTTCAGATGAAAGCGCCTCACTCAACCAATTACAGTTGTGGCTATGTGTAATTAATTGGCCTTAGGCCCTAGGATTTCGTGAACTACATACTGAAGCTTGACCCAACTTTAAACGAAAAGTGCGTTCTCTAAGGACAGCCGCATTGGGGAAACCAGAAAACAACGGTGCGGAGTGTTACATATGCACCACCGAACCAATCACTTTGACTGGCTGTGACTGATCTTGACAATCTACCTGCCTTGTATTTCATCGGCTACAATTCAGGGCCGTTTAACCGTCAGTACACTTCATTAAATTCATCAGACATGATGTGTTAACACGCGTTCTCTGTCTCTGTTTGGGCTACGGCCTCACGCGTCTGCTATTGCGATATCGTGTTATCGATTACTAGGGCTCTCAACCACTGGGCTTGTTACAACATGAGTCGGCTGTTGGTACGTACCGAGTGGATGGCTGAAATGGCAAGCTACTACTGCTATGGTTCGGGCGGGTGCATCAAGACTTCATATATTTGAACCCTATATGAACCACGGAGCAAAGTAATAATCATTGTGACCGTAATACTTGCCTTCTAACGAGGAGATTACAACGCGTTGTATACTATTGAGGCTCGATCCAGCTAGCTATATCGATCGTTTCTGTTAACCGCAACTTTTTCGTTCGCTTCCCTCAACGGTGCATACTTTGCACTAACAAGACAGCATGGTGTTTATCGCTTAGCAGTTTATGGAAGTTGGCGATGCCTTGATTTGGCTACTAGAAGCGCGTCGACAGCTTACTGCTCTAGCCGATCACTCAAAGTGATGTGCTCCAGAAAGGGACTCATAAAATGATCATTCAGTCTGTACTTTATAATGGATACTAACCAACGGATATGGAGCACATTCTTCCGTGGATTGCTCTCGTATTCAACCCTAGGTGGAGATGACTGAGAATTAAGGGAATAACTAATTTCACAAACGGGACGTCGTGATGAAGCTGGTCGTTTGTCACCTCTACGGGGAGGTTGCTTTCAGGTTGACATTCGGCTGGCTAGCTAAACTGTAGCGGGTGTTTCATGTGCTAGCTCACACACTGCATCAGTGCCAACAGTTGATTTACTGCTCTGTTGTGATTGTGCAACCGTGAATTCCGAAGAAGTGCCTGCGGAAAGGTAAATCGTTCATCGTTGAGTTGTTTAATATAAATCAAGCCTAACACCGCACAAGGAAGCTTACCGGTTCTTGCTGTTCTGATGGCTTCAAATTCTTCAGATAATGCAAAATTCGCTGGCGGCTGAAATTGTCAAGAACGTTTGTGTGGTTTAAATTAAATAGTCTAATTTGTACACGAACGCGACGAGGAGAGATTTTCAAGACAAGTAGCCTCTGCGGTCTTCTACGGATGACCGCAGGACTGATAAAAAGTTAGCTTCTTATACAGCTTTTGCAGTTACACAAAATATACGTGGTTGATGAGTGGGAATGAAACCAAATCATGGGTCAGAATGAAACAGACCACGGTGAACTGAAGATGGTGTTAAAGTGTATGGGAGAATGCCCCACGTACTTGTCGCGGCTGTCAACATTAAGTGGTACGGGAAGTTTGGCCGTGGGAAATAAACGGCTTGCACAAAACTGCTTCTGCTCAGCGGGTTGCTGAGAACAATCGCACTTTAGCATACCTGAAGAGAGTTTCGCGTGCCTTCTATATGATTTGCATACTTAAAACAAGGCGTGAATACGTTGGTCTCAGCTTTGAGAAGTTTCTCACGAGTCGAGTTTCATCAAATTCTCCCTTTTGTTTGTGTACCAAGGTATGTTACTACTGTGAATGTATGATAGGTAGGCATAAATGTGTCGCTGTCCATGACGATATCTAGTTTGATTTTATTTGATGGTGCCTGAAAGAGACCTTTCAAATTATTGCGAGGCTAAGTGGGAATGTGCTAACAAGCCCTACGCACCAAGGTGTTGAATGTTTCTGACCACTGTACAACATAGGAAGCGATGAGCTTGAGTTGATCTGACCTCGAAACGCATCTCGTTGCAATGGAAGCTAGCCGCAATATACGTCGTTTGTTTCGAACCCATAAGACAGCTTGAAATATGCACTGCGCCCTTCGATCCCCTCAAACAGCGCGTGACAGCATCTACAGCCCTTTGACAATTCTCCTATACTCAAAAACTATCGTTGGAACGCTAAACATCCTTCATCCTAAGTCAACCAGTTCGACTTTCTGTGGCGCCCTGTGGACACAGCAAGTGTAAAATGAAGTCCTACCCAAATGAGGCTTGGTCATGACAACGAATTCACTCTCATACGTCTTGCAAAGCGATCCAGCAAATGCGCAATTGACTGGGCGATGGCGCATATCCCATACATAATGAACATGAGGGCCATGGGACTGTCTGATGTTAAACCACCGTTTCACCTGACTGCACCGTGATGACCTGGGGGTGGACATAAACCTTTGTAGTAATTCAAATTAGTAAAGAATGTCCATTGAATCTTTAAACAACACATAAATAGCGAGGACATTACATTTCAACAATTAACTTCTGACGTATATGAAACGACGCGTATAATTTCAATTTACCGGTTAACGGAACATGACAGATGATAATCAGTAAACTATTAAACAGTAATAAAGCAGTACATAGATCAAACAGTTAAGTAGGCATAAAACGAGCTAGCGATTGTATAACAGGAAAGAATGATCATAGCGTGAATTGACTGACGATACTACATTTCACAAGGAAACCAGCGGAGCAAAAATGTAAGAAATAAACTGAGAATGAGTACGAATGATGTAAAGAGCGGGCCCATCGCCCATCCTCTTCTAAGCAAAACACTTTCAATAAAAGCTATTTGGAAAATTCAGCCCACTTCTTTCTAATAAGATTTCGTTTGTTGCCAAAAGTGATGATTTGGTGATGAGGAATGCTTAGCTAAAACAGTGGGTAGAGGTACAACCTTGTGGGACATATGGGAATGAAAAAAAATTTACAGGTCAATACAAAATGATTATTTTGTCCATTTTTTGTCCGAAATATGGTGTTCAGTCAAGCAAAACGCTGAGAAACACAAACCCATGTGAAATTCAACAGGCCGCACACTCACAGAGATCTAGATCAATATCGAGATGAAGCTATAGTGAGAGTCATGCACTTTTAATGTCTGATCCAAGATAACCGAGTAACGCCAGTTGGCCAATGGCATGTGTGGTGCTCACCACAAGCGGTATGCTTAGAAAAAATGGAACATAAACTTACATGGCTCAAAAATGCCAATAATTCCGCATGCAGCACAGCCATTAGCTGGTCTGATGGTTCGCAATCCTTGACCAGAGCAATGTAAATTGGGATATGATGCAGAGCCTGTCCTGCAAAAAAGAACGACGAAGTGAATAAATTTGAAACAGTGGTGGATAGAGTAAACACTCAAGTCAATTAGTGAGTGGGTCAATTTCAGCCTAGTCGAACGACAAGTGATAATGCAAGTGGCGATAAGGAGAGTACCTCAACAGGCGGAGAAAGGCATATAACAACAACCATCTCCGTCAACAGCTAAACATCTATGGCTGAACCGATGTTCAATCGTTACAACGAAAACAACAGTTTTCTGCACCACAAGACGAAGCGTTCGGCTGGCATACAAGGCCAACTGTTGACTGAATACTGCTGGCCTAAACGAGGAGTCAAGTCAATAGAGGGACAAACAACCCAGTAAAACTCACCGTTAATAATACGAAACCAGTCGGGGCAATAGAGCAGATACTTTTCATTTAAAAACACCTGAATCAGGTCAGAAAGATTCATTTGTCTACAATGAAAAATGTGGATTAACTAAACAAGTCGAACTTCGATAACGTAAAAAACGGTACACAACATTAACCTGAGTCCATCCCAGGTTTTTATGAATATATCATATGTGATTGCCACTTTTTTTCTTCAGAAACAACCGTTACGGTGTGAATTTAACAAGAGAAGATATAAAATATCGAGTGTCACGCATAGCAAAACCAGAAACGGCACCATAAGTGACCTTGGAAAACGTCCCCATACTGCGTGGATGGCACAACACTGAAACAGATCACCGAACAACTGACAGATGGTTCGATACAATTGATATACAGGCAGATAGATGAAGCGAACGTTTTAAAACACACCATAGTGAGTGAGTTCTAAATCCATTGTTCTTCGACAGTGCAAACGTACTGAATACAGATCAGACGTGCGCTTAAAACGCAAACGGTGGCGAAATTATCATGAGTATGCATATCCATGAACGTACATAAAGGACAGCTGAACTTACCCTTCTTCCGGAATGTCGTGAAGTGCACAGCCGAGATACAGCTTTACGGCACTTGCCGAACCGAGCACAGATTCCTCAGAATTCACCCAGGCTACGGAGGGAAAGACGGTTGGAGCCGCGGGTTTTTCCAGTCGCATGCGTCTGGTTAACCACGCGTTCACAGCTATACTGAAACGGTTCCGATTGAACGTGGTTAGCTGTAAGCATCGAACAGCTCGATAGTTCGCATACAGATGGACGGCGGTAAGGACGAAAAATCCACACCAAATCAAACTGTGAAAAGCCGCGCACAAGTTGGAAAATGAACCTGATCATAGGATGTGGTTCGGATGATTACATAAATAGAACACGCAATTTACGACAAAAACATACGAGAAAGAATGAGATCGTTTACTCTAGCCACTCATTGTACAAATTCTGCCTAGTAATAAAGATACTTGAATCAAAAGTCCCAGCTAAAAATCCAAAATGTGTTTCTGTCGATGTCTGAGAGCCCTGGTAGTATTCCAAGCAGCACAAGACTCATCATCGCCAGCCTTAAGATGCATCCGTGGATGCCATGCCTCGCGCTCCCGTTGACTCTGAGAGCAGTGTGCAAAATAACACACTGACGAACAAGTACGAATGTACTGGGGATAAAAACTGCGCAAAAACGATAGAGATCCAGGGAGAAGTAGGGTTTGAAACCTTTCGGAGGTAGGCCAGTCACTCTCGTGCTTGGGGGCGCTTCTAGTCAACTGAATGGATGGTCTCGAACTCCCCAGTTTGGTGGGCGGCATCTATCAACCAGCAGCGCAGTCAAGGTTTTCAGAGTCCGTGACTGCGATAACGCGAGTCTACTTTAACGTATCTTTTAGCCATCAACAGTAACAGTGAACAAAACGCAGTGCGACAGTCACCTCTTCAACCATTTTACAGAGTACATGACCTAATCATCGCAGACTGTACACTTTTATTGCCCCAGTCGTCGGTCGAGGACTTGCACATTTTCAAATTACACTCTAACAGATTGTTGCACTGCTCACAATCAGACCAGCTGATACAGGTTAACTGAGGAAGACAACAGTGGTCGAATACCGAGAGTATAGATGTACCTTCTGCACGAATGAGCCCGTCGCATAGGATTATGTTGTTTTCTCTGGCTTAAAATGAAAAGCAAACGACAGATGACTCACCAAATGGAAAAAAGTGGTCAACAGTATGTTATGAACAACGGATTGTGCGCGTACGTGGTAGGTACGTGACTCAGCTAATCTCCGGATGGAGACGTTACGAAAGATAACGTGAATAGTTTCGCTTTTCAGCAGTTACACAAAGCTCGGATGAACAGTAAAACGGTTGTCTAGCGAGTGCCACTTCATTCTTGTAATAATACTGGGCTATTTGTCTGTATTTGCATTCTGCATGCAGACGATAGGCATCCTGACTATAATTGCTCCAACACAGAATCTGCTTTGGGTTCATTATGTTTTCTCACTCTTACGTACAATTGGTTTACTCGACCATCGTTCATGTATTAAATTTCGACTAATGCCGTCACAAAGCAAATTACGACAGCAATTCATTCATTTCACCAACCATCCCACTTACATCGAATGACCTGCGGCTGTGTCAAAATTATGCTGATGACACGTTCTTCGTTTGGCCTAATACACCACAAAATGGGGGAGTAACATTCGAATAAAACTGAGGGGTCAGGTTGACATTTTCTAATGTCATAATTAGATATTGTTCAAACTGATCTATTGAATGTCCAATGAACAGCGAGCCAATACGCGCAGGATGGTGTAATAGCCTAATGCGTTTCGTTTCTACATTGCATAAGAGATAACCAAATCTGTCCAAATTCAATCTTCAAGCAAAAATCACCGGTCAGAACTGGTCAACGAAACACGACCAGTAATATCTGAGAATCACAAAATGTCCGTGCACTCTCTCATTCCATGAACAAGTTGTCTATTCAGTAAGGCTGACAGACACAACTCGAGGAGAGGAATGGCACAAATTGCGCCGTCTATTTTGACATACCGCATGCTGTCGTGAATGCGTAAGAAAACACATCGACGTTTATAAGACCATTTTCAAAACAACTTCAAAGATACTGTCTTCGGTGAATTGATAATTAAAAACTATAGGCATACGTAACGATTTTTTTTACGTAACATGAAGAGGTCATATTTATAATCCGGAACTACTTGAGTGAGAAAATACAAAATATGCACCCTAATGTGATCTCACAACAGCGCGCATGAGTCTATATTTTTAAGGAGTGTCCGTAGCACCACGCATTGTTTTATGTGGCTGTTGATGATTGGAAGAAACTGCAAGCAGGCCAGACGATGACCGAGTCACGGGCTGTGAAAACCCTGACCGTCCCGCTGAACAAGGTTGATAAGTGCCATTTAACTAGCTGAGAAATCCGAGACTATTCATACCGTCGGTTGGAAACACGCTATCAAAGCGATGTGGCGCAGTCATTGGCGAGCCTATATTCGCCAACTTATTGACTCTTTTTCCACGACTTTCAATTGTTTATTTAATTCTCCTTTTTTCTTCGCTACACACTCGTACTTAGTTAACACTTTGCAATTTCGTGAACCACTGTCAGTACCAACGGCAGCTCGGACTAATGTACAGTCAAAAGCCGACAATGTTGATGATAATGAGTATAGGAAAGCTTGCTGAGCACAAATCAAATGCCTTTAATTTTAACACGGGTTTTCGTGTGTCTAGGATTACTAACTGTCACACAACACTGGCGGAATGGTAACCTATATAGTCCTGTGTTATCACGAAAACAACCCAACGACTCAGTAGCAAAGCCATTCATCAAAACGTGTAATGGAGAAGCTGTGATTAATCAACAACCTCACAGTAATTACATAGGGAGGTCAGTCTGTGGGGAGCAATGTACGATCGCCCACAAGCTCTTGCATAACAGTAATGGATGATTTGGAATTGCTATAATGTGAATGCATACGTGTGTAATGTAGTGAAACAGTGAATGACAGTTCAAGAGTCACGATGACAAAGTTGTGCAACCTTCAATCAGAAAACAGAGCGAACGATCTCTTTTAAAAATGCCACCTGTGTGCTTTTTTTTAAATAAAAAAAAGCCGGCCATAGTAAGCTTACTTTCAGGGGACGATAACCGAACGATAATCGAACACTTAGTAAGACAATCACACCGAAAAGCGTCTAATACGTTGCTTTCACAAATAACCAGGTTAGCTAAAGCCCCGGGCGGAAAAAGAACTCATACCTTCTTCATAGTGATACCATCGTAGTCCAGCAGCAGGCTAACAAACAATTAACACGGTCTCTTTCGGGAAATGGTCAAGTTTGGACACACTGCGAGATGCAGAACTTTGTCACAACTTTGTACACACCTTTTCTGTCACAAGCGAAAATTCGTTTTTCCATACTACTAGTGTGTTAGAACAGTTTCATGCACGCCTCTCCATCTGATTATATATCAATTCATACAATACCCAGGTCACTGCAGTGAAATGACTCAACACAGTGGGGATGAAGCGTCAAACTCTTGC
>LOND01000471.1:21204-32941 GCA_014220965.1 Paragonimus kellicotti
AGCGTGGTAACTAGCGTGTTGGACAATAAAGATTGTGCTTTATTGGACGCCTTCTCGCTACAATATGACGTTAAACACGGAATCACTCCGAAACACCAAAATCTTGATGTTTCATGTCAACAATGTTTATCCGTCTTTGGCAATCGATGTTTGAAAAGCAGTGCACATGTGCGGTGCCAACATCAAGAAGGCAGTGATGAAGTACGGTACATAGCGAAAACAGATAGATAACGTCCCAATATTTGTCACAGAATTTGCGTACACTTTCTGAAAATCGAAATAACTGACAATATGTGCTAATCTCGAGGTACTTCTTCAGTACACAAAATCGTCTGGAAAAGTTTTATCAGTACTGATATCAACCTCTTTCCATCATACTTGAAGATACGACAGGAAGCCAGGTAAATAGCCCCGTAACGCCACAATATCTCAAACTCTAGAGCTAATTCTGTTCACGATGGACAGGCGTCTGGAACGAAATAATCGGTTGCTCGAGTTCAGTCGTACGGTCTGGGCCAGCCGAACTGTTCTTCAAAATGTTCAGCCCACCTATCAAGTCGACGCGATTGATTGGTGATAAGTGAACCATCTTTTTCACATATGGTCTCACTTACACTGACTCGACAATCAACACAACCACGAATCAAGGGAAATAGTAACCTGCTAATTCTAGATTAAAAGGCTCCGTCCGCCACCCTTGAATGTTCGACCAAGTTACGTTCATGGTTTACGCGCAAGCTTTTAGCTTAAGCTCATGTTCACGATGGAGGGCAACAGATTCAGAATCAGGTGGAATTTGGCGAGGCGTGTTGGTCAACACGAAAGAAACCCATATATGTTGCAAGCATACAGCTCATTCGCAACATAAAGCAATTGTGAACTTTTTGCATCTTTCTGTATCCTAAAGAGAACAATGAACAAGTTTGGTTACAGTATTAGAAGTGTTTAGAATGCAATGTATAGAAGTACAAATGGACTGCGCGATGCGACAGGGTCTCCGGTGCGGAGCAATAGTGGAGATAATATTTTAGGAATGAGATGCGTCGAGAGGTCGTCTAATGCAGGTGGACGGAGAATGATCACAACGCTGAAGGACCTAACGAAGGCACGAACACACACACAAAACAAGGTAACAGTAGGTTACACCCCGTAGAGACTGCTGCCTGATCAACAGAAAGCAGATAATTAGTGATTCTTGAGCACACCGTCAGTGGTTCGGGCTACAAAAGTTAACATAGAACTTTACTTCCAATATCGTTCAGGTAGATATTCCAAAATTCATCAACACAATCTTGCAAATGCGTTTAAAACGCCAAACAATGGTAAGCGCGTCCGTTACTCTGTTGGGACACATGACCATAGTGTATAAAACATTTATGGGACCACTCGTCATTCATTCATAACGGACCAGAAGGTATTGTGGCTCGGAGCACCGCTCTATGCAACAGTGATTTGAAATAAACTGGAAAAATAAAAATATGAAAAGGAATAAAAATTGACTTAAAAAACAAGGTTGAGAGGAAAAACTGGAAATAGCACAGAATTCCCACAACCGAATGATTCTCAGGAGCATGGAATTGCAGGCGCTTTTTACACTGGAGATTGACGACACACTAGGAAAGTTCTACTAGGCTATTGATACCGCGAAGCAATTATAGGTGCGTGAAGTGCAGCGAAACAACAGCAAGAACCCTTTGCACGTCAGTTCCCAATCCGATATCAATTTCCCCTGTCTATTTTTTTGTCGCATATTGTGCAATTAGACATCCCAACTGCAGAGAAACCAGAAGTGACCTAAACTGCCATATGGCGACAAACTACTAAATGATGTGAGCAGAGCAAACTCACGAAGGAGGTTACAGTTTATTGCGCAGACAAACATCTGCAAGCGAAGAAAACCAGAAATATGTACAACACAAATATGGTAGACAGAACTGACATCAACCGAGCAAATTAGCCGCAACTTCTATGTCACAATACCACGGCACCAACTAAGACTGGAATTGTCAAAAGGAGGAAGTGAACGCATGGCGTGGAAATAACTAGGTCATTAGCTCATGAGCCGGATTCAAATCCTCAATCATTTTAAAATCGGATGAAGCATAAAGTCCAAATTGTTCTTGTCAGACGTGGGGATCGTTCGGCTTGGCAATCATTACTGTGTCCAGGAGGGACGTATATGCCACTACTCAAAATATGGGTTACGTATTGACAAGTGGGTGATGCGTAATAAATGTGATAATAATGTATTGAAAACAATGCTGACAAGCAAGTGATTCTTGAGGTCACTGAAATCATTGCATAAATACATCGGTTTATAGGACACTTATGATGTGTAGAGTTCTGAGGCAGTTATGGCAAGTTACCATCTGACAGATTGTGGACCATGTGAATCAGGAGAGGTTTACAGGTCCATATATGCTCCAGTCAGTCACAGTGCGCTCGAAATGCGCGTAGGCTCCTGAGAGCAAACTTGTTACACTTTGTTAGTAATGGCGTTAGGTGCCAGTGAATGATTATCCGTGGAGTAAGCCTACATACGGAATCAAGTCTCTTAGTAAGCTCGGTGACATGATCCACCGTGTATCAGACATCGGCTAAATGTCCTGGCCCAGAGGGCTGGACCATTTGAGACAACTTAGGCTAGACACTAGAAGAAGTCAATTAAACAAACAATCATCCATACCCAGCTAGTTCAAACGGAAACTGTACATGCATGCTCGCAAGTTAAACTACACATCCTGACACAGTCATCGGTTGTGATCACTTTACCTCTTCTTTCCATTAATACATACAATCCCAAACCACAAATTTTATGGTTGTATTCACCACCTGGGCGAGATTACCAGCAAAATATGCTGGCTACCAGCAGTGGAGTCCAGAAACTGAAATGGAACGGTCCGTGCATACCAGTTCCTAAATCGAGGTTCCTTTTCGGAAGATATTGGAAAAAAGGGTATCACACCGTGTGATTAACCACAGTTGACCTGAGGTCGTAGTTTATACAGTGACAACCCTATACATCCGAGAATCAATCGTACGATGGTTTGGCCGGATGAAATCAAACGATACTAACACTCACCTGACTACCATCTTTTGCGGCTACATCAGCCACGTTATTATCACGAGCTTGATGGTAGGTGACGGCAGCGCGAGTCGCCCCACCGGCAACACTAACCACGGACTGAAATGGAAAAACAAGCGTCCATCAACAATAGTTTATCGATTACTCCTGTACGGCAAATCGCAGACGAAAAATCTTACGTGAAGGAATCGAAAAATTCATTGAAATCCTTTGTAGAACGCAGGCTTTCCGAACGATCTTAGCGAACGCATGCTGGGCAAGTCAACTAACCAACTCCTACAAGCATTCAGAGAAGTTGAGGTATGACAGATGATAGTGTCAATAGCTGCCACGACTATCGCGCGGAATAAGTATTAAACAACAGGATGTTGGTCATAGCCACAGTGAGTATCGATGTGCCTCACCATCAAACCTAGACAGCAACTAACTTGCGTCAAAAGAGGCCAAGTAAGCAAGTACTAGAATAGAATATCATACGACCGAGGCTATAAAAAACTCCACTAAGGGTCCTAGCGTCCGTATTCTTGACTCAATAGATGGTCCCAGTGACCATCAACGAAGCGGCGGACAGCCGTTTCTACTTAGCTGGGTCCCATCAGCACCACGTACACAGGGGAATCGAACCAACGACGGTTGTACGTTCATTATATCAGCGTACGCTCAACGGATAGCTGTTCGGATGCTACCAAAGATGCGTTCTACGACGCCCTCGTTGACCTTCTGAAGCAGACTAAACACTCTGACATCATCATACTAGCGGGCGATTTAATGCTCAGCTTGGTCGGCTATTCCTTAGAGAAGAGGTGGCAGGAAAGTATGTTTGACATCCAGGAACAACTCATTGATAACGGCGAAAGACCACTATAGCTGTCCGCCTCTCATGATCTCTATATTTCGAGCACCACATTTCAGCATGGAGACATGCATGTGCTTTTCAGTCACAGATATAGCAGTCAGTTACAGGTGGCGCCACTCTGTTAAGGACTGTCGTGCCTTTTGGAGCAACCACCTGGACTCGGACCATGCTGTTGTGCGTGCCCGTTTTGTTTTGTCATTTGCCCAGAGGACATACGCTCGTAAATGCAAGATACTTAACTGGCATTCGAGCGAGGAGGTGTGAAGAACGCTTTACCAGGAAGCGTTGGTGAACAAGTTTTCCTAGGTTCGGAATCGAATCCAAAGGGACTTTGGAAACAAGTCGGAGCGCAGCTATTGAAAGCATGCTTTGAAGAGATATTGTCCGGAGAAGCTTACCAGTGGCAAAGACATGGGATCTTCCCTACGTCCGATAGACCTTCAGGACAAGCACCGCTCGCCACACAATCCCCACGCAAAATGCCAAAGGTTCTATGACGACCCTCCTCCGCCTTGACCCACCATGACAACACACTCCAGCCCAGAACAACCACTAAACAAACACCCGCCACCAACAGCAACCTCGCCACCGCAACCCGCCAACTCCAACACCGTAAGATCTGAACAACCCAACCAACACCAACCAACACAAAGCACTACATAGCTTGCACCACGACCGAGCACCACTTGGTCGAACAGTCGAAAGAGATGGAAAGGGCCTTTTTATCTGGAAATTGTAGAAGGCTTTTTCCCTGATCCGTGGTTGTACTGGTCGTCGAGTCGGTGTAAGTGAGACCATATGTGAAAAAGATGGTTCACTTATCACCAATCAATCGCGTCGACTTGACAGGTGGGCTGAACATTTTGAAGAACAGTTCAGCTGGCCTCAACCAGACCATGTGGACGACGGGACCCGAATGGTCAGTTATTGCGTTCCAGACGGCCCTCCGTCGGAAGGAGAATTAGGCTCAAGTTACCGGAGCGTAACAAGGCTCCTGGACCAGACCTCCTCTCTTTTTCTCCTTAATGATGATGGAGAGAGGTTGATATAAGACGTGACGAAACGTCTCCAGACTATTTGAGAGACCGAAGAGGTCCTTCGTGATTGGTAATTAAACAGCAATCCCCGAAGTCTCGTGACAATCACAGAGACATCAGTCTGGTGTCGGTTGTGTCCAAGTTATTCACCGGCCTTATATTACGTGAAGAACAGGCAGGATTCCGATCCGGTCGAGGGTGCGTTGACCACATTTTTACCTTGCGACGGATCTTGGAACATCGGCACTCTTATAGGCAGCCGACGGTCGTGGTCTTTCTGGACCTGAAGGCTGCTTTCGATTCAGTTGCTCGTAACGTTCTCTGGAACTTCTTCGCAAGGGAGTACCAGGGAAATACGTGAATCTGTTGAGATCACTGTATGCTCACTCTGCAAGCAGAGGTGAGGGTTTATGGACAACTGTCTCGGTGTTCATCACTTCTAGTGGTGTTCGTCAAGGAAATTCCATCTTCCCCTTCCGATGTTCTAGGTGCGCTTGGGAAATCCTGGCGCTAGGTTGACCGATTTGGAGTATGCGGATGACATTCTTACTTAGCCCCTCTGCCGAAGACATGCAGACCATGCTGAACAAGGTGAATGACCGGGCTGGTTTGTATGGAATGCGCTTCGCACCTTCAAAGTGCAGTGTTACTTCAAGACTGGGACATTTCCACTCCTACTTTCTTTATTGCAGGTAATCCGCTTGAGACTGTGGACAGTTTCACATACTTGGGTAGCACTATCTCGTCAGCTTGTAATATTGCTGATGAGATATCAGCGAGGATAGCAAAGGCACGAGTTGCCTTTGCCAAACCTGCGTCATCTGTGGCGTCGAAAAGACGTTCGATTGTCGCTGAAAGGAAGAGTATATAATGCTTGTGTACGTTCTGTTTTGCTCTATGGTTCGGAAACGTGGCCTGTTAACAGCAAAGATATCAACAAGCTTGCTGTATTTGACCATCGTTGTCTCCGCCAATTAGCCCACATTAAGTGGACTGATCGCGTGAGCAATACGGCAGTTCGCCGGCGCGTATTCCGGAACATTGGTCAACTACTCACGTTGCACAGCCTGCGATGGTTAGGTCACGTACTCCGCATGCCAGCTGAGCGTTTACCGTACCGGGCATTATATACTGAGACCACCAACAGTTGGGTGAAACCACGTGGTGGTCAAGCGACAACGTGGTCACGAAATATGAAGAACCCTGACTGCTCCACTGAGTAAAGTGGGTAGGTGTCGCCTGCCTGGATGGGGTCCTCGTGATCACTCAAACCGCTGGTTAGAGACGCTATCCGAGATGGCGGTGTGTCGCAGTCAATGGCGTACCTGCATCCATACCATTTCTAGTTCTTCAGCTTGGTCCTTCTTATTATTATTACTCTAACCTTCTAGGATATTCCAATTCGCTGTTAAGGTCAGGCTCATGGCTGTTATGAGGCTGATGATAAAGCTGTTCAAGTGTGTGAAGCGGTTTACAGTCTCCAATGGAGCGCCTGGAATGAAGAAGGTGGGGGTGATAAGGCCTCAATCTTCTGCACTTTTGAAAGTGCGACACGCATTCGCAAGGGTGTGTATGTTTCAGAACCTGCCGTCAGGTACAAATGTGGTCAACGCATTACTGATCGGATCGGAATCCTGTTAATATGTGTGACCATCTCCGTTTTTTTATGAGCAAACGCAATATAAGGTTAGTGAGTAATTTGGGTGTGATGAATACCATACTAATTCCTGAGTGGTTGCCACATAGTTAAGAACAGTTTGCTCACTACAAGAAGGTATATGAGAACTGTGATTCGACAAACAAAAGCTTTCTATTTATCTTATTATGGTTACGGTTCCAGATGGCAGCAACTGATAAGGCAGATAAACTGTTCATGTTTGACGGGGCTACAGGAGTGACAGGAGATACGACATACAATGCAACCTGGTTAACGTGCTCTATGACTAGGGGGGATCGTAGGAATTGAGGAAGTACGCGACAGGTTATATACAGCGATAGACTTTATGGAAGATAAACAATGTAAGCTGATACCAAGTCTGACCATCAATGTGTTTACCAACCCCATTGCTTTCCTGTTGCAGCAGCCTACTAGAAATGACAACTTCCGGATTTCCTGTAGAACATCATTCCGTAAAAAAAAATCAGTACTATGCAAGACGAATCTGTTTCTTGAATGCTCATCAGTCGCATAACGTGTAACATAAACATGAGAAGAAAAACGGGTCTTTGTACAGTGTTCAAATGGGTTAGCGGTATAAAATCCCTCATAGTTTTTATCCAAATGTTGTTAAGTAATCCGACGTGGGTGTGACACTTATTTAAATGCATACTCCTGATTCCCAGCTGTCGTTTGTAAAATTCACTTTACGTGCAACGAACTAACCATAATTTCCTAATCCACAGCGATTCTGTCATCGATCGCTTGATGTACCACATCTGTTTTGCTTTATGGCTTAGAATTTCTGCACTAAGCAAGCCCAACCGTTTCACCAATGATTTGTAAATAAACAGGGCTGCTGATCAATAAATGATCAAAAATGGGCAAGTTTGGATGATGCATCATGTATATTGCTACACAACCAACAATCTATAGTTGGCTACAACATGAGTATTCTTTAAACACATTGTCCAACTGAAACTTTAGATTCTTTGGAGCTATTTGAATGGAGAAGACAGAAGAGACAAATTATGGTATGAATTCACTTCACATACGCGCATTCGTTGTAAACGTGTGACTAGCACGAAAACAAAAAAGACCAATGAAAAAGTTGTGAGTACGAGGCGAAACTGGTCGCGGACGATACTCACAGCTAGGCCAACAACAAGTCAAGGTTGACAGCTGGTTGTTTTTGATGGCACGGAAACTGTTGCTCACAGCTTAACAATAGGCCTTCGACATGCTGGACAATCTGGAAACAGTGAAAATTCTACAGGACTGAAAACGAGGATGTAATGCTGTCGTCGCGATCTGTGGTAGGCAGTTATCTTGCGCTGGATGAGATGGCATACCGTTTCAGGACAAACTTGTGATTGGTGATCGCTCACTGGTAACACTTCATTGTTGACTAGGAAGCTTCCTCACGTATTTGCACAACTTTTGTCTTCGCACCTCATGCGTTCGGCTGTCAACAATATTCTCTGCAAACTATGGACACTCGTTCGAATGGTGAGAATCATCGCAAATGAAGCAAAAGAAAAAGGGTGATGTACGGGCTTCTCTACACGAATGAAAAGTTTCACCTAATACATTCCCTATCTCGTTAACCTCGTTAACACGTCGCGCCTGTCTACTGCTCTCACATTAACCGCACACATTCGCGTGTTTACTGGTCCGCCCATGATGCATGCATGTCAGCGCTGCATGCCTTTTATTGGTCCTCTCCCCCAAGTTTGAGGTCGTGCAATCGAGGCTTCATTCGCCTCCGTTCCCTCTGCGTAACGGTCGTACTAGATTGTCTCTTGAGCGCGTAACTCTTCGTCTGGTTTCAGTGTACTGCTGAACCCCACCCGGGACTTGAAACGAATTGAGGTTTGTACCTTCTTCATGAAGTAGTCGTCATATCAACAGTAACATTGTTTCCGCAACCAATATTCGTTTTATCATTCCGTGGTAGTGGGAATCGGATGCGCTACTCAACGTCCATCTGGTGAAGATCACAGTACTAAACTGCAGCCTTGGAATCCCGCCGATCTTCGCGGAACGCGTTCATCTTCATCGGACCTTATAACCTCGGTACTTTGAACAATGTCATTGAGATGATTGCTGTCCATTTCGAATGATCCGACTGTCCATTACACAACGCATGTTCCGGTCGCTGTGTCTCACATTAGCTGTCAGCCATCTAGTAGGGAGGCACACTCACGGTAATGAGTCACAGAATAGAAAGACTGTTGCTAGGCGAACAGGAAGGTGTGGCAAAAGAGAGAGTTGAAACACATACGAGAGCTGTGTATCTTGCTGTCTCATGAAAGTGACCACTCCCGACCAAGAAGAATACTTGGAGAGCTCTGTGGTCAGATTCACCAAGTATCCAGAGGCGTAGAGGGTTATTGGAAGAATGCGAAATTGAAAAGCCACCAATAAAGAATGGTTGAATGGGCAACTTTTGAACCATGACGGTCCAGTTCCGGAACGTCTTCTGTTCCAGGTGGTTCACTCCAGTTGGAACGCGGAAACAGTCTCACAAGAATACAAAAAATTTTACATCGTGCCTTTAGTTAAAGGTAATCGAAGCAAGCAAGATGTAGGGGAATTGCATTGGATGAACTCATCGATGCAAGGCAAACCAATGATTCATGAAAGGCTACGACTAATCAGTGTCGACAACTCGAACAAACTGGAATGTCAGCTCAGTGGGCTAATCCGGATGGCAGTCTGGTGTAGCATGGGATTTTTTTTACAACGAACATCGACCTTTCATCCGTGGACTAGAATGATGCACAAATTGAGAACGAAATGGTAACAGAGATATTCACACTAGAACGATTCAGATCTACAATCCTGGTAGGAAAGCAACGGTTCACATCGACGACCATAAACTGTTAGTTTCAATGGTGAAGAAACCGTTATCCGCTGCATCGGAGAAGGTTACAGAAGAATGCTAATCAGGATGCAAAAGTATGACGTGGAATTGACCTACAGGCCGTGGGCTCAGATGCACATAGATGACACGTTGTACACAACGTGCGGAAAAAGTTCTTACATCGAACAGTTTCACTTTGACACGATTGTGACTATACATTACACTAATGACAGAAACGGACCTAATCACACCTAGAAAAAACAGAGGCACAAAATGGTATACTGCAAAGACTGACGGAAACAACTAGAAATATATGGCCACATGATAAGAAATTTTCCCGAGGAACTAGCAGTCTTCTTTAACGATCGTGATAAATCATTCCAGGAAGATGGTTCAATATTCAAGAGGAAAACTGCAATTCCCACGACGCTTCAGCCATAAAGGTTGGAGTATGCTCACCTAGGACATACGGAAGTTCACAGACGTATCCGGAGGACAAAAGGGGATCAACTATTGACCTGATGACGAGTTTCATAAGAGACTACATAAAAAGCTGTACTGCGAGTCGGAACATCGACTTGAGGAAAACTAAGGAAACGATACTGATGTGTCAACTCCTTTGAAAATCCTGCCAGCTATTATCTGTGGACGTCTCTGCATTCAACAATTAACAATACCTGGCCACAACGGGCCATTTCGGCGACTTTCATGAGTTGTAACCGTTGAGCTTCACTACATCAGGCGCGGTCGCCAGTAAATTCCAAGCTCAAGTTGCGCGCTATGGCGTATCTGAGACCTTCTTCTAAGGAAACGGATCACAGTTCACTGACACGGAATTTGAAACGAAGCCTATAAGAGGAGATCGGCATGTTCAGGGGTCGATAGTCTATTTGTTACGAAGACAAGTCAACGAACTTCGTCATTGCTAAGAGAGTTCCAACAACACAGCGCTAAACTTTCGAAGACAAGGACGGTTGAAAACGGATAACCCGAACATCTTCCGCGCGAATGGACCAAGTTTTGAAAACGTACAATAGGACTGCTCTCATAGTGGCACTGTACACTCGACCTTTCACAGAAAGACTGAGATTATACCAACGCCACAGATGGCGCAAACGGGAAAACACCATCAGGGTCTTTGGTATGCAATCAATAATCACGTCAGACATTCCACCAGCAAGAATACAGTTCCAAAGGTACACGAACTTCTCGACTACTTCTAACCACTCACCATCTAGGGAGAAGGTGGGCGCAGGATCCTGTCCATTTTGCATCTAGTAGGTGCGAAGGCCATACCAAAATGACCATCTGAAGCATCTAGTCTACCTAAGATGTTCTTGGCTCTCTGTGAGTCCTCACAGATCACGGCGATGCTCTCTGAACCTTAATGTTAACTGTTTAAATGTAAGCGTGGCTATTTTTAGCAGTTAAGTCCTTTCCCCTCCTCTCGCCTTTGTTCTCTTCTTGTACAAGATTTGTTATGTTCTTCATGGTTACATGGCAGATAAACATCAGCGAGAACCACTGAGGTAATGCTGTCTATGATGATTTCTCGAAGTGGAATCCCTGGGACCAGTTCCACACCATCATATTCACAGTCTGCCAAGGCACACTCTAGGATCTCACATATCGCAAAGTCGAACAGTAAAACGGGAGGATGAACAACTTCGTCATATCGCACTTAAGATGCTCAGGGTTGAAGATACGTTGTCATAAGCTGTAATTGGGCCCGAGGTCAGAGATTAAACCTCACCGAGGAGGTTCACGTACCTTTTGTGGACACACCCGTCCACGACATACAGCCAGAGTGCAACCCTGCGAAATGAATTAAAGGACGGTCTGATGTTTAAAAAGAGATCGTCGACCCTCTGTATGAATGACTTGGATAAAGCATCTGATGAAATGTAGAGGTGTTATCAGCACAGTAAAAGCCAAGGAAAAACCAGGCTTGCTACTTACAGGTACGTTTTTAACATGTTTCGCCTGGTCTATAAATCTTAATGCTGCAAGTAAAGTCAACAAAATAAGAACCAGGTTAGTCCCTCTGTGATGTGCACACAAAGTGCGTGGGCCCCGTTTGAGAATGATGTTAGCCACATCCTAGCCATTCAGAGAGATTTCATCAATACAGAGCCGTCACCTTTTTGACTAAGGTTGTATCCCACTCATAAAAAGAGCAGGTCATCTGGACTAGCAATCCCGTTACGGTTCAGATCCAAAATGCAATAGTGGACCC
>LOND01000471.1:44429-61308 GCA_014220965.1 Paragonimus kellicotti
AAAACAAGATGTATGACATTTGAATGAAATTAAACCAGAGATGCAGACGATTTCCTTCACATTACTGGTGAGTAGTCGTTGGTTTGGTTAATTTCAAGGTGAACATCACACACAATTGATCGCAGCATTCGCATTCCCCATAGACTTTCCAGTCAGCCCCTTTCGAACAGCAGAATCACTGGACTCGAGTTTCGTTCTGATTAGAGCTCGTCAGCATTGCATATTCTTGCCACTCATCATCATCACAGACAACAATACATCAGTGGTTCACACTGATGCTTGGACTGCCACACAACCACGAAGAACAAAGAAAGAAAAAAAACTTATATAGGAAGAAAGAAGAAAATAGAGGAGGGGAGGGGAAGTGGACCTAACTACTAAAAATAGCTACGTCTATATTCAAACATACAACATCAAGGCGCCTACACCTTGCAAACAAACAACCGAGC
This sequence comes from Paragonimus kellicotti, assembly GCA_014220965.1. Classification (NCBI taxonomy): domain Eukaryota; kingdom Metazoa; phylum Platyhelminthes; class Trematoda; order Plagiorchiida; family Troglotrematidae; genus Paragonimus; species Paragonimus kellicotti. The sequence continues at coordinate 44,879 of LOND01000471.1, forward strand.
TGTAGTGAAAGTAAGGCGTCATCAGCAAGACAGCTTCCTTACGGCTTTCACTGCCCCGCATCATAAAGTGCACTCACTTCACAGACAACTCGGCCAAACAACGACAGCATTCACGCCACTGAGCTCGATTAGCCGCCATCTCACCTAACGTCTCAAGCCACCGACTCTGTGAGTCGCGAGGGCCCCAGCCCGGGAGACGAACCCGACTACAGTGCCAACCCCTTCGTAAACGATTTCATTTGTCTACGCCAGGTCATCATCTGTCCACCTCGCACCTTGCGCCAGTCAGCCGCAGCGTCCGCAAACAGTGCTCGGTGTGGCAAACGACTAGCTGGCATCCTTAGTACATGACCCAACCATCTAAGTCTGTGCAAATGTAGCGACTGAACAAAGAACTCGTTTGACAATCAGTGCCAAACACCCGCTTCCTAACCTCCTCGTTGCTTACTCGCTGGTGCCACCCGATACGAGCGATTGAACGCAGACATCGGTGGTCAAATACCTGGAGACGGTTCACGTCCTCTACCCTGAGTGGCCAGGTTTCGCTGCCGTAAAGTAATACAGCCCTCACTGTTGTTTGATATACACGACCCTTAAGCTTTAGGGAAATACCTCTCTGTCGCCATAGGTGTCTTAGATTAGCGAACACCGCCCTAGCCTTGGAAATACGCGCTTCTATTTCATTCCCTACACCTCCGACGCCACCGCTGATGCAGCTTCCCAGGTATACAAACCGGTCAACAATCTCCATGACTTCATTATCTAACATTAAATCTACGTAATCACAACAATCTTGCAGAAGCACTTTGCATTTTGAGGCTGCAAAGCGCATTCCGAAGTACTTAGCAGAACGCGAAATAGCGTCCAGTGTTGTTTGTGCCGCTTGAAAATTGTCAAACAGCAATACCTTATCGTCAGCATAATCAAGATCAGTCAGTCTTTCACCAGGTAGGAGGTCCACGCCGGCATCATTTGAGTGCCGCAGACAGTCCTCCATTATTTCGTCTATGACGAAATTGAACAAAAATGGCGAAAGGGGACAGCCTTGACGTACGCCGCTCCTGGTGCTGAAACTGTCAGACAGTTCACCGTAAACCCTAACCTGAGCTGAAGTATGGGAATAAAGCGCCGACAGTATGTTCACATACTTAGTCGGTACACCCCTACGTTAAGCGACTCTAAAAGTGTAGATCGGTCCACCGAATCAAACGCACCTTTATAGTCGAGGAATACGGCGATTGTTGGCCGGCGGTACACATGACGCTGCTCCAGAATTTGACGAAGGGTAAAAATGTGATCTATACAACCCCGCCCAGGGCGAAACCCTGCCTGTTCTTCCCTAATGTTTACTTCCCGAACTGCAGTGAGTCGACGAAGTATAATTGATGCTAGAACCCTTGAAATGACTGGGGTCAAACTAATCCCTCTATGGTTTTCGCAAGAGCCCCGGGCTCCTTTCTTAAATATGGGAACTATTATCGAGTGACCCCAGCACGGAGGGATGGTCTCCGTCGTCCACACAAGTTGAAACAACTGAGTCAATGCCTCTACTAACGCCTCTCCACCTTCTTTGAAAAGTGCCGGCACGAGATCATCTGGGCCAGCAGCCCTATTACGATTGAGAGCCGAAAGGCAATTGCGAACCTCAGTCTCAGTGGGTGGTTCCAAATCTACCGACCAGGGTGCTACATCACAAGTTTGTGGCGGCAACGCAATAGAAGCAGCAGGCCAACTAAATTGACCCTCAAAGTGTTCTGCCCAACGCTCTAACCTTCTGGACTTATTACAGATTAGTGTACCATCTACCTCGCTGATAGCTTCACTGACCGACGGTCGCCTGGGACCGGTGGCACGGATCAGCTTAAACAGTTTACCGATGTTCCCTGAGGCAAATGCGGTTTCATTTTTCCTCAACTTTCCTCACACTCTTCTGTTCCTACCCATTGGCTCGAGTGTGATCTTCAGTGCCGTGTTTTCTTAGTTTCAGTTATCACAACGGATATTCTTCTAGGACTTGTATGTGTGAGATATGTCGCGACGGAACCCATATAAATGAGTAGCATCCCATCGGTAAAGGCCCCACAAACGGGACGAAAGTTAACGAGCGGCGATAAATTCGGGTTGTGTTCATCTAACAACCGTTCACATATGTACTTGGTGTCCGCGTTTGACTCGTCATACTGACATTATAAAACAAGCCATATCAGTGGGCTGCTGTGAATGACATCGAGCAAATACCTCATGAAATGGTTTCTTGCTCACATCCAAGATTCACATTCCGCACTCGAGCAATGTCAACCTTACAACTCACCTTCAGAACGTTTGCAGCGCAAACTATCAATGTGAAGTAAGCAGGGAATGACGGCGACGCCAACTCCATCAAGAGTGCCATGTCATTCAGAATGTCGGCCAAAAATCTGTAAAACGTAATTGACAGATGATGTTAATATTGCCAAGCAGCAATAATGCACTTACCTCCAACGCTTGCAATCGCAGTCCAAGTAACTCCTGGGGAAGCAGGGAAATGTGTCGATCAAAACCGAAAACTTACCCCTGCCAGCCAACAAAGAGTATTTTTCCGACCATCCCAGAACCATCTGGGAAGTAAAAAAAACATACAATGGAGTTGCTTTGACTTCGCCACATTTGGCTGCTAGTCGCCTGATTACCAGTCTACAATGGTTTCTTGCATAAGACTGCGAGAATAGGATTTTAGAAAAATGTTCAACCATAAGTCATCATGCAAATTTCAAGCTGGCAGGATACGGGAATCACCATCACGATTATCCGCAATACCCCAGCGTTTGACAGTGCACTTCAAGGAAGAAACAGAATTTCATCCTTATGGGAACAAGCGGTAGCGCCGGTTTTGAGAACATCGCCTACCTAATTTTACAATTGCAAAGAGGATGTGTGATCGGAAAAATCTCGCGTAAACTCACACACGAAAAAGCCGGCTACCACCAATAGAAAGGCACATGCGACCAGCTTTTGGTTGAGAAAAAAAGAAACTGTCCGCCCAAGCAAGTTCCAGAAACAAACCAGTGGAACACCCTGGAGCCAAAAGTAGTCAGGCAGACGCACTGCATTGGACGAGTTGACCAGCACTTAAATTTTGGTTTGTTCAATCTAATTAGTGTGGTTATTCGTGAAACCTCGACGGTCTGACAGTTTGGACAAGCGCTGGGCATAAAGTAGAACACAGGAGTTCGAATCACGCCGAAGAGTGACTAGGACGCAGTACAAGCAAAAGGCCAACGAACAGAACAAACGTTTAAGTTCAGAAATGCCTAGCGAAATGAATGCTGGCACAAACACACCTTTAAGCATCCAAGATAAACTGGCGCCGAGAACAGTCGCTTCGACATTGCCAACGCCAACACCGACCAGCAAGGCCTGGGCTGCCAGGGCACCAGTAACGCTGCTGGCTAGCGCCTTGCAAAGAGGAGAATAGAACACATTGAAAACAGACAACAGTTACGGATTTGTAGATTTTTGGGATAAAACAATCGACAATTATTGAGGTATGTAATGAGAGCATGTTAAATCAGAGGAAGATGCGTAAGTAAAATTTTGTTTCCGATTGTTCGCTACTATATTGGTATAGTTATACAGAGGGACGACAGAGTTAGATCATGATGTCAACTGGGCTTATTACATAGCTGATAGCAAGATTCGCTTGTTGGCTCACTGGCATAAATTGACCTGCGAGTCATTCGTTTTAAGACCAGAGTAGACACAACACTTGAACAAAACGTTTTGATTGCATGATACTACATAATACAGCCTGATAACAACTATGCATTCGATCAGCATTTGTCGAGCCCAGTGGCACACAGCAGACTGTAAGAAACGTTCCAACAGTGACCACTTGATGCTCGCTTTCGATCAGATGAGCAATAAAGGCCCTGTTGGTGTTCAGTGACAACCAAGGTAATGCACCTAGTTTGCATTAAAGAGCTGGTATGATGTTCAAGAGATATAAGTTGCTTCACAGGACCAAGCGAAAGGCGCGGTACAGAGAAACGGGGTTTTAACCAACAGCTCGCAATAAAACTACTAAGCTGAAGAAGTGATGGACTGAATAGGGATCTAAATTGTGGCGCAACCCCCGCAGCTTGTTCGATGAAAACCACTTGTTAAGCATTACATAGTACTGTTACCTTTAAAGGCATTTGGATGAAAAAGGAGTCTCTTCTTGCCTCTGTGTTCCGACTTTTGATAGAGTCCTACTTGTAGTTTTAGTAACCATTCGGAAAAACCATCATCATCAAGAGTGGCCCCAACACATTTGAATCCAAAGCTCAAAGTATCACTTGACAAACATGTCAGTGTACATGAATACCTCTTCGACAAACCTGAAATTGAAGGACTGGTGATGACGATTGGAATCAACGATCAGTCCACAATTTAGTGAAACATCTGGAGGTGATAAACATATCACCCATTGTAGAATCTTAAAGGATGTCAAAATTCCATTCGACTGATCCTGACTCACTCTCTCCTGAGACCAATCGCATGCCGAAGTCATTCCTACAGCCCATATGCGAAATGTCCAATTCTCCGATACGCCACTTTCACTTCATTCATTCGCTGATAACGGCCATGAGACTGACCAGAAGGTACTGTGGTTAAGGCCCACATGCAAAAAACTGTCTGTCACTCACTCCTTCCGTCGACGAACACGTGAAAACATCTTTCCTAACGGCCATCATGCCACCGTCAACAATCAGCCGATCAGCCTGAACATTACACAGCGTCACACGCCGGACTGGGTTAACTGTACTGTGTCGGCCCGCTTTTGCAAAAGACCGCGACTATCGTTGCGTATTTGGAGGCTTGGCAGTCATCTCGGGTAACTATTTGATGTAACGCGCAATTGCTCTGCCAACGTTCTATTCCGACTTGAATGCTATACCCGGATTCCTGCTGTGCGGCTTCACCCAGTCTACTAGCGCGGAGTCAGGAAGAACACGACTGCGGAGAAACACGCTGTATTGCCTACTTCAAGTTCGACAAATGAATGAAATGCATGTAAATATATAGCATGAAATAGTTGCCAAATATGGCCATTTACGCGTTCAACCACTGTTCGCTTGTTTAGGCCACTTCGCGATTAAGTGGCCAAGTAGGGTCAATTCCATAGCCGTTGCGCTCTGATTGGTTCATCGGGCTAGCGCGACACCCACGCTCACCTTTACGCCTCCTCCTGGTTGGTTCGACCTGCACGCCAGTGCTTTGTTGATGGATGATTTCGTCAGCCGTCACCGATGACCTGATTAGATTGTTTCGATGAATTCGTCTCCTAACACCTCCCCTTTTTCGGTGTGTCATAGGACTGACATCTTGGATTCACTTGTAGGGGGTTCACGGGTTTCCTTGTTCGTTTGGACCGTCTATGAGGAAAAGAAACTGGTGTTGTCTGGCCGAAGTTTGACAGCTGCATGTCAGCCTTTTTCTCCAATTCGAAGGTGTCTAATAGAATGTCCCAATGTAATAAATTTGAGTTTGGTTTGATCGGAAGTAGGCCAGGGTTCCGCCGTAACTGGTTGATATGTCTTTTCCAGATGTCTTCCCCAACACTGACTTCGTAGATCACCTTCCCCTTACGTTTTGAGATTACGGCAGGTGTCCATTTATCTTGACCTCGGAAGTCTCGTGCAAGCACTGAGTCGCCAATATTGAAACGCCGAATGCATTGTGCATAACCTGTCCTGTGTACTTCTTCGTTGGCGGATGTGAGTGATGAGGGTCTAATATTGTCGAACCTTGTGCGAATTTTCCGTCCGAACATACATTCAGCTGGCGAGATTCCTCCGGGTGTATTGCGATTAGGTGTAGTGCGATAGGCACTCAAGAAATGCTGAATGACATCTGCTGGAGTTTCTTCTCCTTCGGCTTTAAGTAACGCCCGCTTGAAAGTATCCACGAACCTTTCAGCTTGACCGTTAGATTGTGGGTGATACGGGGGAGAGAATTTTTGCTGAATGCCATGATGCTCGCAAAATGTCCGGAAGGTTGCGGATGTGAATTGTGATCCATTATCCGATACAATAATTTCTGGAATGCCAAAGCAGTTGAATAACTTGTTGAGCTGTGATATTAGTAATATAGAGTTCGGGTTTGTCATTGGAACAACCTCCGGCCACTTGGTGAATGAATCGACCAAGATCATGTAGTATTGACCATTAACTGGCCCCGCAAAATCCAGATGGAGACGTTGCCACGGTTTTTCTGCGTCTGGCCACGGTTGCCACGGACACTTCGGGGGTGCTTTAGCTGCTAACTGACATCCTTCGCATCTTTGACAGAACCGCTCAATTTCCGAATCCATCTGTGGCCAATATACATAACTGCGCGCGAGGGCTTTCATTCGGCTGATACCTGGATGGCCGGTATGAAACTGCTTCAGTACTTTGTTGCGTAACACCTGTGGCACGACGACCCGGTCACCAAACATGAGACAGTCGTCGATAATGGAGAGGGAGTCACGTCTATGAAAAAACTGCCGGATATTGGAGTCCAGGCTGTGTTTACTCCACCCTGTACGCACATAGTGCATCACCTTCTGTAAGACTTCGTCGTGATTCGTTGAGTTCTTGATGGTCATAGCTCTTATGTTGTCGAAGAGGACTTGACGAACCTCCGGTTCAATAGTAACTGACGCAATGATGGAGTCGTCAGATTCTGCTTCCTTCGAGTTGATTAGGCGTGACAAGGCATCGGCTTTGCCAAAATCAAGCGTGTTCCGGTATTGAATATTGAAAGTCATAAGCGAGTAACATTGTCGCCCAACGTTGCAGTCTGTTTGCAGTATAAACCGGAATGCCTTTCTTTGAACCGAAAATAGTCAGTAGAGGTTTGTGATCTGTGAGAAGAGTGAACCGCCTACCATACAGCATTTTGTGAAACTTCTTGACTGCGAAAATGATGGAAAGTGCCTCCTTTTCAATTTGACTATAGTTCTTCTCGGCTGGTGTCATTATCATCATCATAGACAACAATACATCAGTCGTTCACACTGATGCATCTGAGAAGACATGGGAAATTACCGCTCCTATTCCAAAGTTTGATGCGTCGGATGCAACCTCTATTGGAAGAGACGGATTGAAGTGGGTCAGGAGCAAATCAGAAGTAATCATTGCTTTAACTTTCTCAAAGCTCTGTTGACATTCTATTGTCCATTTCCATTTTGAATCCTTTGTTAGAAGTCTGTTGAGTGGCCCTCTGAGTTGATGAAGTGTAGGGATAAATGCTCCATAATAGCTGACAAGTCCGAGAAAAGCACGAAGGCTGGATACATCCTTCGGTGGAGGCATCGCCTTGATTGCTTCAACACTGGCCGGATCCGGATGGCGTCCATGTTTGTCAATAATGAACCCAAGATATTTGACACTGGGCAACATAAAAATGCATTTCTCATTCCTCAGGTGGAATCCATACTCCTTAATCCGTGACAATAACAGGTCCAATTTTTGTACCAGGTCTGCAGCGTCACAGCCCATAATTATAATGTCGTCCAAATAAGCAACACAACCGGGAAGGTCGGATAGCATGGTGTCCATTATCTGCTGGAAGATTGCTGGTGCAGTTTTGATCCCGAATGGTAGTCGTGTATACTGGAACAAACCCCTGTGTGTATTAATTGTCAGCAATTTCCTCGACTCTTCTTCCACAGGTATCTGTAGATATGCGTCAGCAAGATCCAGTTTGGCAAAACATTGTCCCCCGTTGAGCTTCGTAAAAAGATCTTCTGGCACTGGTAGAGGATATTCGTAATTCTTTAACGCCGCGTTCAGGCCAGTAGAAAAGTCTGCACATATTCGAACTCTGCCGTTAGCTTTCTTGACAACCACAATGGGAGCGGCCCATTCCGAGTAATTCACTGGCTGTATGATACCTTCTGCTTGCAACCGATCAAGTTCGCCGTCCACAATCGGCAGAGCAGCATACGGAACTGGTCTTTTGGGTCTGAATACTGGTTTCACTTCTGGATGTAATGTTAGGGTTGCCTTCGCTTTGTACAAAGGCCGAGGCCTGGTTCAAAAACAGACGCGTGCCGAATCTTGAGTTCCTTCAATCTGACGTTGAAGTCCTGGCGCGAAAAGCAGCGTTTCTGACCGACTGTGTATTTTCGTCTGATTACATATCACTATCGTACGCTATCTATCAAACGCAAACAAACCGAAGCTCGTTTCCATGACCTAATCTAAATTCTCTTAACATTATCACTGAAATTAAGTCTGATATTTGGCAACAACGGTAATACGAGGCTAAATTGATGTTTGCGGAAAGAAAGTACATCCATGTGCCGATGAAAGTAAACAGGATCTCACTTCACGGTAGTGATTTGACACAACGAAAGTTTTAAACTACATATAAGGTTTGGCCACTACGGCTGCATGTGGACGATTACCCTGAAGGCTTTTGCAGTAGAGATACGGTCAAAAAGTCGCCCAGATAACACGCAAGTGAACAGTATGTTCATCGGCAAGTAGGTTGAAAATGAAAACGTCCGAACCATCATCAAGCGAACTAACAAAAACGTGGAGCAGGCGAGCTAGTTTTCGGTGTTTCATCGTAAAGCTAAATACAACACACTTATGTGGGTTAATTAGGTGCGAAAGAAAGTAAGCTAACGGCTCGAAGGATTCGTTAATAACATCAGAGGAACCGGGTCTTTCTCGGGTCTAGTTGCCTAATACCTAACGGTCGAATGTGCAAAATAAGGATGGTTGTAAAGATAGTGACCATCATTACGTAACGTGTTCAGTCCAGACGTGGGCGGAAGACCATAGAAGACACAGAGTTTTGAGAGAACGTTTGCGCATATACCAGGACAGAAAGTAGGGAAATGACAATAGCTTCTGTGAATGCCAACAATCGACCTTTCATCTGCTTTAGTCGTACACCAGGGACTCCATAGATGGGACGGAATGAGTCTGTGGAAATGTCTTAACGGTTTGACTCCATTTAGTGCGCAGCAATCGAAGACGGGTCTCGTTTAGTTGGCAGGTTTGGGACAGTATCACACCCCTCGGACAACGGCAGGGAGGCTGTTGCAACTGGTTCCTGGACAAGGGTCAAAATATCGTGCGCGTCATCGTTATACTTGGCGCCCTCTGTCTCCGAATCAGACTTGGTCTCCAATCGACTGCATAGGACTGTAGTTCAGGACTGTCAGACTTACAGCATTCAGATCATGCGTTGGTACGTTGTCGTTTTGTTCTTACTTTTGCTGGGCAACGACCCCACCGACAGCAACGGTTAGCTGTTGAGAAACTGGCTTTACCATCGGTAAAGCATAATACCAAACCAGCTTAGAAAACAGACCTCACCAGTTCTTATCCCAATAGATACTGGACACAAATATCGCAAGCCATTCACGAGGCAGGCACTGTAGCATGCGGCAACGTAGGTAGTAAGATAAACAAGCAGTGAACCTAACAGAAACACACTTCACAACAGTCCATATAATAATTTTAGAAGAGATATCCGTAACAAGCTGAAACCCAGCCTAATCACCGATCGTGAGGTTTGGCTAATAGAGAAAGTTAAGGAAATGGAAACCGGTTCTGCTTCAAGAAGTACTAGGACGCTTCAAGCTTATCCGTGCAACTGACCCAGGGCATCTGTCTGTCGATAAAGCTTTCAGCGAATCATACGGCGTAGACATTCACAACAAACTCAGAAGCTTCGACTGCCGATCAGAACACTTTGAGGATCAATTCGGTTGGCCTTCTGCCCTTACTGCTTCACTGCCGCAAACTTGCAATGTAGTAACCCGGCCAGTAGAATTAGAACCAACTACGAAAACTGGGGTCCACTATTGCATTTTGGATCTGAACCGTAACGGGATTGCTAGTCCAGATGACCTCGTGCCGGCACTCTCCAAGACAGGCAGCTGTTAGTGGACGTCTTGATTCAGTTGGCTAAAGTTGTGTGGACGACGGAGACCATCCCTCCGTGCTGGGGTCACTCGATAATAGTTCCCATATTCAAGAAAGGAGTCCGGGGCTCTTGCAAAAACCATAGGAGGATTAGCCTGATCCCATTTGTTAATAAGGTTCTGACACCCGTTATACTACATCGATTCATTGTAGGTCCAGAGGCAAACGGCAGGGGGGAACACGCGGGATTCCACTCTGGTCGAGGATTTATTGATCAAATCGTCACTGTTCGCCAAATTCTTGCGCAGCATCATGCATACCGCTAGCCAATAATTGCCATATTTTTCGAATATAAGGGTGCGTTCGGTTCAATGGGTTGATCTACACCTTCAGAGTCGTTTGAACGCGGAGTTGTGCAGTTCAAGTATGTAAACACCCTGTCAGCGCTTTATCCCCATACTTCACATCAGGTTAGGGGCTACGGCGTACGTTAAGGATGTTTATTTTCTTCACTTTTGCTTGATTTTGTCAGACGAAATAATGGAGGACTGTCTGCGGCACTCACAAGATGCCGGCGTGGACCTCCTACCTGGTGAAAGACTGACTGATCTTGATTATGCTGACGACAAAATGTTTTGACATTTTCCAAACAGCACAGAAAATGCTAGACGCTATTTGGCGTCGTGGTATACATTTCGGAGTACGATTTTCAGCTTCGAAATGCAAGGTGCTTCTGTGAAACTGCTGTTATTACGTACCTTTACGGTTGAGTAATGAAGTTGCGATGGTTGTTGACTGGTTTACACACTTAGAAACCTGCATCAACGGCGTCAGCGGAGGTGTGGGGAGTGAAATAGAAGCGCGCATCATAGAGACTAGGGCGGTATTCGCTAACGATGGACACCTCCAGCGAAGAAGCATCTTTCAGAGGCTTAAGGATCGCGTATATAAGGCAACTGTGAGGACTGTTACTTTACGACTGCAAAAATTGGCCACTCCGAGTAGTAGATGTGAACAATCTTCTGGTATTTGACTGTCGATGCGTGTGTTTGATCGCTGAGAACGGGTGACACCGACGAGTAAGCAACGAGGAGGGTATTTAGTAGTGACTGTCAAGCGAGTTCTCTTGCTCAATCCTTAGGTTTACACATAGCATAGCATACAGCATAGCTCGCCGGATCAAAACAGCACACAAGCCCGACCACCTCGTTAAGGTAGCAGTATAGGTCTGGAGGAGGAGCGAAGTCCAACACCCTCTACTGCAGGGAAAATGCTCAAAACGGGAAAAGGAGTAAACATCTGCAAGGTTGTCAGTGCGTTATTCAAAAACGAAAAAAAAGGATCCCGTAACTTGCCAAAGCGTTATCGTATAAGCAAATGATGTCACCATTCTGTATTCACAGACGGTTTGTGGCGACATAGCGCGATATGATCAAATCTAGTATATCAGTAATATCGGACCCAGAAAATAATGTCAACCGTGATTGCCATTTTAATCTACCGTGCTCCCAAATCTGTACTCCAGATGAATCAGACGCGTTGTCAAACAAAGTGCTGCAGTTGAACTCTAATCCAGATAGGTTTAGCAGAGGGTAAAGACCAAATCTTTGAGACAGCGTCACTGATCGTCGACCCCCATTGAACCTAGGAGAAGGCGTTTCGGATACGTTACGTAACAAAAAATCGGAGGCTTCTTCGGTTCGCGGAGGCGGTAGCAATTAGCAAATGGAAGCCACCCCTCTGCGTACAGAAAGACTTGTTCGTCAGTACCAGATTGCCCTGGTAACTGATGTGTGTGAGTGTGCGTGTGTTTGTTGATTTTGTTGTTTAGCTTCACAATGCCCATTGAACTTTGCTATATAAACCCATAGACTGCAGTATGTACCTGATGAGATGCAGCGAAATGTGCTCGAGAGATACATTGTGCAAAAAACTGTTTCTGACTTCTCTGTTCAAATTTGTTACGGGAAAAGGTTGCTTTGCTTTTCTGAATAATACAAGTTTTTGCGCTGTCAACTCGGCAGTCGACAACCAAATTGGGGTAATCCACCAGCGCACTTCAGAGGCCGTCGAACTCGAAACTAATCACAGATGGCAACTCTAACCTGTGCACCCACAAAAACTTCTTCCGATCCTTGCAGCTAAAGTGGTCACAGTTTAATCACGACAATCTTAGCTGCCGATACAAACACAAATCGACCTGGATCTGGTATTCACAGCCAAACCCACACCAAGCAATTAGTGGCAGTCAGCTATTTTAAAGCACATACTGCCGGTGATTGGCCAATAAGGCATCGGTACACCCAAGGGTTTGTGAATTGTGAGCATTTAATAAGACTGTAAAAGATGACACAATATTAACGTTGTTACCTATGGTCGATGAGAATCACGCACCGAAGGAAGCGGCGTTTCGTCCTCATTGAGGGTACTCAACAATGCGTGGATCAATGCATCCTTTAGCCACTATTAGATATGCTCTTTCTACTGACGTAAATGTATTCGCAATCATATATATATATATATATATATATATATATATATATATATATATATATATATATATATATATATATATATATACTGATGGAAAACACAACTTCGCCTTCTGATCGAGAGCTAAAGGTAACCTGATCGTTTGGGAGGATAAACAAGGTCGATACGTTACGTGCGACTTACACACATGAACGATTAGGTAGCCTTCACCCTTGGTCAAAAAGTGAAGTGCCACGTTTTCTACTAGTCGCCTGATCTATCAACTTTACCACAGTTGTGGGAACATTCGCACCAGCAAAAACAAATGAAACGACAAAGGGAAAAACGAAACTAACAGTTACCATAGTACTGCCTCTAGTTTAGGGTGAATATTCTTATGTTAATATTATTACTATCTTCAGCCCAGTGATATCGACGCCGACTGCTAAGTACGTGCCTCGATTGCTCCATATGCTCCAACCTAGATCTGGATAATCGTACAGTTTTGGTCCCCGGTTCACAATTATGACGACATCGATGCCAGTAACGCCTAAATGTCTAAGTGCATGGCAGACATCTTACATAAAGATTAGACCGCACAAACTTGTTCACTCTGAACTCACTTGTATTGTATCCCAAATTTGATATTCAAGATAATCCGGGCTGACCGACTGTGGATAGCCTTTAGGAAGAAATATGCTCTGTAACACGCCGAACTGACTGAGGAATTTTTAGTGCAAACCTTTAACGACGTTGCTGAAGGAAGCCGTTTTAACATGTTCAACATGAGCGGCCGTCTTTTATGTGAACTGCCCCAGTAGGGACACATGGCTTCGTGACCATAAGCCTCAAATGCAACCTTATGACCATGCATAGTTTCGTTCTGCAAAGAAGAAAGAGAAACATAAGAGAACGCTCAGAATGAGTTTTCCTATTTACAAGTAGCAGTCATTAGACAACTTGAGAGAAGAGACAGGTTGACACACGTCTAGTTTTCAGCTGCACACTTAGATATTAGTCACTGTTCTTAACAGTGGTCCACAGAATGATACAATAGTAGGTAAATATGGAAATACGCGGGAAAACTATTATCAACATTTTCGGCCTTGAGTAGTATCCTTACGGACCACCGTAGGTTCAGACATGGACTCACAAAAAAGTAGAGCAAAAATAAGTGCGAACAAAAAAGAAAAAACAACGAATCGTCATAAAAAGTCAACCCGCCACTGACCGTGACATAGTGCTATATCAGAGATTGCTTCTAACCAGCGTTGTGGATGATCGCGAACTTCAAAACGAGGCAAAGGGCAAATACCAATTTCTCTTAGTGGGCAGCCAACGCCTTTATAGCCCGTCACCAAGTATCCACCTTAACACATCAGCAGCCACACTGAAAAATGCGCGATGCAGCAGATGCTCCGTCGACATAGGAAGTAGATGGTCCAATCAGCGAAGACTGTGCACCTTCATTATCTGTTGTTCGTCAAGAACTTGCACACTTCTCAAATACGCGCCGATGGATTGCCGAGTTACTTACACATTTGAAATACATGATATAGGCTAACTGGCGGTGACAACGGTGATCGAAAAAAAAACAGAGTTTAGATAAACGAATGGGCCAAGTCTCTGATCTATAGGGTAAAACTGAGTGCGAGTTGTAAACCATGCTTTTGATCGACGAACAAATGTCTTTACAATGATACAAGCGGCGAAATTTCGCGAATAAACTAGGTGCTTTTGTTATCCCCTATGGACTTCATCAGAAATACTGCAAGCTGAAGAGATGACTACCCAGGTAGGTAAAGTGAGTGACAGTATAAAGCGGTATGTCTGCAATGAAAAAAATAGGGTCAGCGCCAACTCAACCACGTAACAACACTACTTTTTAAAAATGGGCAGTGGACATCAAACTAACGAGTTGTGTCACTCTCATTTCAAATGTGCTTGTTTTCTGACAAACAAAGTACAACAATGGTCCATACGGTTGGCGGCATCCGAAACGGATTAGCCTGTCACAGTGACCGAAGCCAGAGGACGCCTGCGCTTCAAACCATCACCCCAAGTGGCTTGCGCTGCACCACTTGTGGTTCCACTCACACACCACGTATCCGGTGTAAACCCGAAGGAATAAGACCAGTAGGTGTGTGAGTGAGGCCTTTGTGTCCAGCCGGCCAATGCTGGTTAGCCAATTGAATGGCTAGCAGGAAAAGGAAACCCTTATCTCTCGGAAAATAAACAGAGAGAGACTACAATGACAAGATCTAAACTGAGAAGAAAGATATGTAAAATGTAATACAAGAAGCATTTCAGTATACGAATGTATGTTCCTGCATTCCAGAGAGGATAAGAATGAAAAACAGGATTCAGAGTGGACTACGAAAAGAACAGGCAAACCATTCATCATACAATACACCAACAAAGCTGAAGATAAGAATGGGTAGAAGACCGCAGACACCCAAGTTTCTGAAAAGAGAAGCGGATTAGTTGCCAAACGACCATAGTCTTGGTCGATGCAATCAGTAACAGAGATAAAATGGATATACTGATATGACCTACCTGAGCCTAACGTACTCGTCGTCTCTTCGCCGACGGTGCACTATGAGTACGCTGGTGACCTACTAATTCATACTATGCATATTCAATATAAGTCACACTGTTATATGGCAGAAACTTCATTCCAACATCCTCGAAACCTCCGAATGCTCTTTCCAGAATATGATTAATCGGGAAAATGGAGGTCAAACACCCTTGTTGAACGCCACTCGACGTGAAGAACGCTAGAGATAGCTGCCTACTAATACCCACGCTGTATTCAGAGTGAACATACAACTTCAACAGATTGACATACCTCACTAGGAATCATGTGCGATGGACAAAGTCCCACAGGGGGTGTCGGGCAACCGGAAAAGACAAGGCAATTACCCTTGTTTGTCACATGATGTGATGGTACCTTTTATGCAGGCGGTAACGACTGTTCATAAGCACAAACCATGAGGTACCTCTTCAGTCTCTTACACGAAATGAATGAAAGTGGCTAGTTCAGACGACAATCTCCCATCGCGATATCTAGAGAGAGCTGGAAAAACGTCTGGACCAGGGACTTCGTTATATCTCAGTAGTTTAAAAACCAAAAACACCTCGCTTTCTCACGAAGAACTATCAGGAGTGTTATAACCAATCATACAATTTCCATCATTCACAGCTGAGTGAGTTGGCTCGAACAATTGAACTGTTCTTCAAAGTATTCAGCCCAACAGTCTAGTCACCGCGAGAAATTAATTCGTAAAACACCCTTTTCGCTGAAACTGTCGACGGTTAGTGTAACCATGAATGGAGCGGTGATGCCGATAGCTGACGATGGTACGGTCGATTCACCATAGACGAAATAATGGAGGACTGTCTGCGGCACTCACAAGATGCCGGCGTGGACCTCCTACCTGGTGAAAGACTGACTGATCTTGATTATGCTGACGATAAGGTATTGTTGTGACAACTTTCAAGCGGCACAAACAACACTGGACGCTATTTCGCGTTCTGCTAAGTACTTCGGAATGCGCTTTGCAGCCTCAAAATGCAAAGTGCTTCTGCAAGATTGTTGTGATCACGTAGATTTAATGTTAGATAATGAAGTCATGGAGATTGTTGACCGGTTTGTATACCTGGGAAGCTGCATCAGCGGGCGTCGGGGTGTAGGGAATGAAATAGAAGCGCGTATTTCCAAGGCTAGGGCGGTGTTCGCTAATCTAAGACACCTATGGCGACAGAGAGGTATTTCCCTAAAGCTTAAGGGTCGTGTATATCAAACAACAGTGAGGGCCGTATTACTTTACGGCAGCGAAACCTGGCCACTCAGGGTAGAGGACGTGAACCGTCTCCAGGTATTTGACCACCGATGTCTGCGTTCAATCGCTTGTATATGGTGGCACCAGCGAGTAAGCAACGAAGAGGTTAGGAAGCGGGTGTTCGGCACTGATTGTCAAACGAGTTCGCTTGTTCAGTCGCTACATTTGCACAGACTTAGATGGTTGGGTTATGTACCAAGGATGCCAGCTAGTCGTTTGCCACACC
>LOND01000471.1:74413-98899 GCA_014220965.1 Paragonimus kellicotti
GAGGTGACAGTGACTAAAGGCGGTTAAAATTTAAACATCGCGCTACTACAGGCATATATGAGAAGGAGGAACATTGGAGGATATATATGCATGTATGAAC
The DNA here is from genome assembly GCA_014220965.1 of Paragonimus kellicotti. Taxonomy (NCBI): domain Eukaryota; kingdom Metazoa; phylum Platyhelminthes; class Trematoda; order Plagiorchiida; family Troglotrematidae; genus Paragonimus; species Paragonimus kellicotti. The sequence goes on from LOND01000471.1 coordinate 74,514, forward strand.
AACGGGGTAAATACATGTTGATCATTCAAAGGTAGCAGTACTCCTTTGCACTGAATCCTATCACGATCCACCCAAGTGCTGTCCACATACAGATGGGAACAGAGGTAGATGTAGAAGGTGGATGAGAGCAGGCAGGTAGTAGAAAGGTCGCAGCAGATTACAACTATTTAAATGCGCATCCTCTTGCCCTGAATTGACGTTAACACAGCATTCTATTGTAAATTTGTTGATCCATAAACTGAGAAAATTCGTCCCCATCGTTTGCATTCCCTATTTTTCCCACTAACCTGACACTTGTTCCCACTACCTCACCCACCCCGTTTTGTTTTATTGAACTAATGTGTCATTAACTGTCCTTGGCGCGAGTAGCCATTCTTGTCCTGGCTTACTGGCGTGACGGCTGACCTTTGACCTTGCTGGTCCTGTTGAGAAACTGTTGATTTTGCTGGACGAGACTATCGTCGTGAACGATTGAGGTTTGCTTTTGTAATTACTGATGCATTTCTTTAATAGTACCGTAGAAATTGTTGGATCCAATCTTGTTTTCAATTTGGGGATCCGTTTTTGGGCTACGCGTAACTCAACGATCAGACGTGGATCGTTACAGTACTCAATCTGACGAAACTTGGAATTTTGCTGATACCAAGTAATTCCGAACTCATGGAACCCAAGGAAGATTCCGGATGTGACAGGCAAGTCCGCCGTTCTGTAGATGCTGTTTCAGTTTCTGGCTCATACGTTAGTCGTAGATCCACACGCAGTCTTAAGAGTTTGCAGGCTAAGTCTACGTTGTTGCTAGCTGAGCTTAAGGAACGTGAAGTCATAGCAGAAGTCGCATTAGAGCGTAAGCTGGCCCAGGCTAGAATGGAAGTTGAGAAGGCTAGATTGTTGCTTGATCTAGCTGAAGTTGAAGATATTCACTCGATGTTGTTGCTTCAAAAGTTGTGCAAGAGTGGTCTCGGATGGGACGAACCATTGTGTCTAGAAGATCGCAAAGAGTGGCAAGCTTGGTTGACAAGCTTAAAGGCTCTTGATGACTTCCGAGTTCCACGCTGCATGCTGTTTTCGCAGGCTATTGTGACAGAGCTATCCGAGCTGCATATTTTTGTGATGCCTCGGAAGGGGTTATGGAGCAGTAGCGTATGGATGCTTTACCTCAAATGAAGGTGCCAGAAACAGTACACTGCTGTTTAGCAAGGCTAGAGTTGCACCATCCAAAGCAGTGACTATCCCGCGACTCGAACTAATCTCAGCAGTCTTGGCTGTGAAGTTACATGGAATCATCGTTGGCAACTTGGGTCAGATGTTCCGATATTGTTATTTTTGGACTGATTTCATAATTGTCCTCTGCCATGTACACAGTTTGTTAAATCGGTTCTGCACGTTTGTGGCTAACCGCCTTTCTGTGATCCACCAGTCGTCGACGCCCAAACAATGGAGGCACGTGAGATCCGAAGAAAATCCGGCTGACTTAGCTTCGCGCGGATTGACGGGTAGCCTAGTAAGAGACAAGTGGCTGAAAGGTCCTGAGTTCTTGAGTCGATCTTGCAGGTCATGGCCTCCGAAACCCAACTCTCTCGTTGAGCCCAACGACATCGTACTAAAGAAGACACCGGCTCACGCCAACTTTGTCGTACAAGCAAACGGCCTGCATAACCTTATCATTCGGTATTCAAATTGGACTCGATTGCTCAAAGCCGTAGTTTGGCTTGCCCGGTTCAAGTGCTACATTATTAAGCTCCACGGTGGGCGCTCGAAATTGATTTTGAAAGCCGGCTCCCTGAGTTTAATGGAGATCAGAGCGGCAGAAGTAGATCTGATCAGATCAGTGCGGTCGGAGTGTCTCCTGGGATGCAAAGGTAGGCATGAGGCTATTTTTTCCGATAACGGTACCAATTTTGTAGCCGCTGACAAAGAGCTTAGAGGCTGGGTTCGCAACTTAGGTAGCGAGTCCGTCAATGACAAGCTCTTACAAAAGGGAATTCAGTGGCACTTCAACCCACCGTATGCTAGTCACCGGGGTGGAGTATGGGAGCGATTGATTCGATCTGTCAGATGTATTTTGAGCGCAATCTGCCGAGAGCAACGAATCGATGACGAAACCCTCCTAACTTCATTGGCTGAAGTGGAGCGTATATTAAACAACAGACCATTGGTTCCTGTTGCCGCAGACGGTCCTGACAACATCGTTCTAACCCCGAATGACTTACTTCTCTTGAAGAGCAATACAGGGTTGGCCCCAGAATCCAATCTGGTAGATAGGTACACTAGGTGTTGGAGACAAGCGAATCACATGGTAACTACCTTTTGGAGAAGGTGGTCTCCAGAGTATGTGTCATCGTTGCAAGTGCGCCAGAGGTGGTTGACGAGGCAACGTAATTTTCAGGTGGGTGACGTTGTTCTCGTATCCGACGGACTGACTAGAGACCAGTGGCCCCTGGGCCTAGTTACGAAATGTGAAGTAGACACTGACGAACTAGTCCGTACTGTAGAGGTTCGCACGAAGGCAGGTCTATTGAGGAGAGACGTGAGGCGCCTTTGTTTGTTAGAGGGGCATGACTGTTAGACACTACGGTTCGCGAGGTCTCCAACGTATGTCGTGTGGATAGTTATATTAAGTATAGGTAGGTAGGGAGCCAGAACTGTGCAGCACTACCGGCGGTCTGCCAGATGCAGACGAATTTTGGCGGGCGCTGTAAATTTGTTGATCCATGAACTGAGAAAATTCGTCCCCATCGTTTGCATTCCCTATTTTTCCCACTAACCTGACACTTGTTCCCACTACCTCACCCACCCCGTTTTGTTTTATTGAACTAATGTGTCATTAACTGTCCTTGGCGCGAGTAGCCATTCTTGTCCTGGCTTACTGGCGTGACGGCTGACCTTTGACCTTGCTGGTCCTGTTGAGAAACTGTTGATTTTGCTGGACGAGACTATCGTCGCGAACGATTGAGGTTTGCTTTTTGTAATTATTGATGCATTTCTTTAATAGTACCGTAGAAATTGTTGGATCCAATCTTGTTTTCAATTTGGGGATCCGTTTTTGGGCTACGCGTAACTCAACGATCAGACGTGGATCGTTACAATGTTTAATTAGGACAGCATTATTTGGCCTTTTGTCCGTGTACACCGAATTTCGCAATACGAAATGGCAACCCTTCTTTGTTGCCATTCGAACGTTACAGCAGGCGGCGTCATCCAACACAGCAGTATTCGCGTGCACGTCCGTTCAATGCATGCGACGGAAAATCTGCGACGCAGGCAAATTCGGTGAGTGCACGAAACTTCGCAGCTTGTGCATGTACGACTCAAACGGGAATGCCGAATATGAGTCAAGCGTACCATGCACACGCACATCCGCACAGAGGTGCCTCACACAGTGCAAATTGAACACCAGCTGCGACTCACCGTATATCCCTGCGAACTGTGACAAGGTTTTCCACAGTAGAGACTCCACGAAGTTTATGTAGTGCTTACACCACTTGGCACTACACAGTATATATATGGAAATGGAGAAATTCATGAAGTTCTCATACACCTTGTCATCTATCAGACCGCTCAATGCAACCGGTCCAACGTACAGCAGGAATTGTCGGAATTCTGTCGCCTTCCATCGTTCGTAGTCCGCGAAAGTACGACATTTACGGGGGAAGTCAGCGGGCATTTGTGAGCGGATAAGTTCAATCCGATTATTAATTTCTTTAATGACGTTGGAACCAAGACGAGTTTTAAGCTGTAGCGGTCCTGATCTCCAAAGTGCAATGATTCTCTTGGTGAATCCCAAACAAACCATGTGCATGTAATCCAAAGGGAAACATGCGATCATGTCTATGTTCAGCGATTCAAAAGGTGAATCACCTATGTGGTGTTCCGACTGTCTTCTACACCTAAAGTCGGCATCGTTTCTCGAATTGTACTGCACGTTGGGGTATACCATTTTTCTGTCCACGTACACACCGCACGCGGTGCACTTCTCACAAGCATAATATCCGGTGTGGTTCTTAACTTGCCGGAAAAATGCCCTGGCGGGCGCATCACCAGTTATACAGGAACCATGGTTTCTGTGACAGATAAAGGGTTGCGAGTGGTTAGGAGTGTCTGTGGATCTCACGTCCAATAGGAGTGAGGTTTAGGGTTGTGGTAGACTTCGAGCTGTAATGTGAGAGTGAACCAGTTTGTGAGAACATTTTCATTAGTTCTCTTGCATACATGGCTGGCGGACGCAAGTACACTCGCATCAGTCCCGAAACACGCAGACGTATTATCGAAGCATTCAAAAGGGGCGATGGCTGATACACAGCTACTCTTCTGCACGGGGTCGAGTATAAAACCGCTTCATGCGGATTGCATCAGCACAGCCTTGCGGAAGACACAGAAACAAGGTTCCAACCGTATCAGAGATCGATATGCTGTTGGGGTGAATCTTCCGCTGACCTAACGATTGGACCGCAATTTTTGAAATCGCGCGTCAAAGCTGAGTTTAAGAAGGATTTTTTGACCACAACGTTTGGTCGATACTTGGAGGACCGGTGGATTATTGTCAAGGGAATTTTCCAAGTACCCGTTGGCATGAATGCAAATGAGAATTCGGAGCTATGGCGACTGTTTGCATATCGACTGATGGAGTGTTATGCAAATTCGAAGACCATTTGCTGGATAGATGAGACGAAACTTCAATTTGTTCTGTACGAGGTCAATGGGACGTTCATTAAAAGGAACGAGGCATGCGTCTCAGTAATAAATAGCCGGAGGCCGTAATCTTCATTTGATTGGACCTATGATATACAGATCGGTAGTAGGATTTTCGACGAGGAGGAGGACATACAACAGCAGCAATTGCGAGGGATGGCTGTGAATCCCGCTGAGATCAGGTGAGGATCAGTACACCCATGTCAGACATTGTGCTGATATGCGACAACGCACCGTGTCACACTGATCTGGAAAGTGTGTTTGCTGAGGAGTTATATAATGGAGGACAACTCTTACGACTGACACTCTACTCATCAATGTTGAGTTCGATTGCGAATGACCGGAGCATGTCACGTAGGTACACCACGAGACAATAGGAAACTGAGATCGTCGGGGTGTGCAAAGTCAGGAGTGAAGTGCCGTCACGTCCAAGATTCTAATGTGGAAATTCTAATGCATCAAAGTGAATTGCTTTAGCATGTAATGGAAAATCTTGTGCCTAAAATGGAAACAGATATGTAAAAAGGTATAAAGCTTAGTATGTCACCTGGACACCGCGATAACTAGTTCAGTCCACTTTACACTCCACGCCCCACCTGCAAGTCGTCCTGGCTCAAACCATCGACCAAGCGTCTAATGAAAGAGAAGTGGGCCCTGTGGGATGCATTTCTCCTTAAAGGAGATGGCGCCTCACACCTGGCATACAAATGCTGTCGTAATCAATGCACAGCAGCCGTACGCACCGACCGTAGGGCTCACCAAGTATCACTTGCGAGATCCATCGCTGATTGTCCTGAAAGATTCTTCGGGCACATGGCCTCCCTGACCAGGTCAGAAGCTGCCATGTCCTCTCTAATGGAACCCCCAATTCTGAGGCAGCTGAGATAATACGTGCTGAGTATGCATCTGTCTTCAGCAACTCCGCTAAGACGAAACCATGCGCCACGGTTTTCTATCCGATCGTTTCTCGGATTCATCCCCTAACTTCACTCCGGCTAACGTACGCGCCAAGTTACTCCTGCTGCGCGTTGATAAGTCCCCGGGGCTTGACGAGATACCCCCACAAATGCTGAAAGAATGCGCAGATGAGCTGGCGGAACCGCTTGCTCGTTTGTTCCAACACTCATATTATACTGGTTGTATTCCAGCCACTTGGAAGCACGGCGTCATCTCTCCCATCTACAAGGGTGGGGATCGAGCGAACGCTGAGTAACTTTAAACCAATCGCTCTACTAGCAACCGCGTCAAAAGTGATGGAAAGCTTGATAGACGACTTTGCCAAGAAACCATCTAAATACTCACTCACTGTTAGCGCCGGAGCAGCACGGTTTCAGAAACGGTCACTCATGCACGACCGAACCTACTGTTTGCCTCAGATGAGTGGCCAAAGCTGCCGAAAAACGCCTTCTAGCTTGATGCTGTGTTTCTAAATTTCACGAGGGCGTTCGATAAAGTTGATCACAGTATACTACTGGACAAATTGAACAATATGGGCTTATGCAGCGAGGTTTGTTTTTGGCTCAAATCAATACCTATCCTGTAACACGTACACAGTTAGTGTAACATTCGTTTGGACTTCCTCTTTACTCGCTGCCTACTCCCCCTCTTTGTGAGTAGTATGCTTTATGACATAATTGTGCCCATGTGAAGGTCGCTTTGGCCGCCATCTTGAATTTGGACATTTTCTGCTTATGCTCGACCGCTGACGGTCGAAAACTCTCTCGGGACGTACCATTTCGAACGTATGTGACATTTCATATTGATTCCATATATCTACTCTTATGTATTTGCTGATATCCATGTATTTTCTATTATAGAAACATTACCGAGCTGTTTGCGGTCGTTATCAGTTTGATTTGACCTCGGGGTGTTAAGTTCTAGTGGTACCCAGCTGACCTCTGAAGTGAAACGCAGAGCGGATTCTACAGTTAGAGTTAATTGTCAGTTCCCCATGTCATTCAATGTCATAATTCTCCTTCCACAAGCTTCCATATTCGGTCTTCTATTATTCTTAAAATGTGTTAACCATTTCCAAAGACGTAATTAGCGCTTCCGTGACGATGTGTTATGACGACACCAAACTTTGGCGCGTTTTAAGCAACGTTGAAGATGCAGACTTCCGAAGTGTTCAGGATACCTGTATGTGTGGTCCGTGGAAAATCGACTACCCTTCAACACGTCCAAGTCGAAGAATATGCACGTTTTTCATAATGGCACTATCGCATCTGTGCTGCTACCCTACCCACTGGTCACCAGGATTGCGACCAGGTACCAATGTCAAATCAGACCTCTCCCCGAGCACTAACTATGCCGTTGGTGAGGAATGTTAGCAGCATGCTAGATGTGCTTGGTAAGGTTCTTAGAGATTTTCCAATCAAAATGTCCCCACATAACTGCGGCACACTGGTGAAGCCAATTGTGAAAGTCAACATTCGAGGCATGTGCGCCGTATTGGAGGGAGGACGTCACTGCTCTAGATGCTATCCAGGACGGGACACTGAAAGAGTTGTGGGTCTATCCTCCTTATCGTTTGTCGAAACTGGAACTTTTCCCTGTAGTCTACAGGCGTTTGAGACGGCGACCTTATACCAACATACAAAATCCTATGCTCCTGAGTCACCCTAAAAAATCTTTTTACACTCGCCAAAACAGTGAGTCTCAGGGGCCATGAAGTACAAGGTCCCTATACCACGTAGTAGCCTTTTATGCAGACGGCATAGTTTTGCTGTCCGAGTCTGTTCGACATGGAACGCACTTCCGGTGACGATTGTCATGGCACCGTCAGTCGATGCATTCAAGAGGCAACTAGATGACTGGATTATCCCAAGATGGCCGTTGGCAGTCAGGACACGTATAGCCCTATTTACTTTCATTGTTGTCATTTCCTTCCTCTCTCATCTTTTCTCATTTCTCCCAACCTTCTCCGTATAGTCTTCCCTTTCCACTATTATACAACAAAACGGTGCAACCTCCCCAGGTGCTGAACTGCTGCTAGCTGCTCCGCTTTTGAACACACCTCACACATTCTCACCATTCCAGCAGTTCACGTGATTGTTGCGGAAGGACAAAAATCAAACCGAGATAGATTCTGTTGTGAAACCACAAACCCCGTACTAGGGAATCCTTACCGAAATACCTTGAGGGGAGGATACTACACAAGTATTATACTTCCAGCTCCACAAGAAACCAGTGACAGGAAGGGTTCCCGAGATGTGCATAGCTGTATTGACCGATCGGTACTGTCAGCGCATCGCGGATGGATACCCAAAAGTACCGCCCAGCCGCCTCTCGTTTCGAGTAAGGTGAAGAAGTTGTGAGGTGATGTTGCTAGCATGCACAGCAGTGCCTGAGTGGGTGGGCCGACCCAGGAGATCAAACGGTACCGTAGGTCTTCTTAACAGCATATGAACTGTGGTATATTGACACACGTTCACCATGTGATAACGTATACAATATATAAAAAATCGAAAACTACATTTCGGTCTGCGTCGCCAGATGTACTGAGCCTGATGGCACATATGTGATTATTCAAAGAAACCCAGTTGAGCAGACTTTGTTCCGTCTTAATGATCAGTGCAATCCTCGCTTCAGCTGGACCAACATCATCATCACCAGGGACCCTGAAAAAGAACCGTTAATCCATGGCATTATCCAGGCGTGAATTCTGGTGAAGGACATTGTTAGGACCGTGAGGTCACTGTCCGGAGACACATCACATATACCTTTGCAGACTGGAGACAGTGCCTGCTACAGCACCTTGCTGAGCTATTTCTCGGAGGGTGCAGACATTAAAAGCGCTAATTTTTATCACTTGCCCTGGCTTTTGGAAACAAGTACCATTGGAAGGCACAAGGGAAGCAGACAAAATTAAAGAAAGCGCAAAACAGAAGGAAAAAATCGTAGTGAATGAATAATGCTACTGTCGGAAGAAAAACAACATTTTCTACTTCCAGGTCGTTTATGCTGTATAAGGGAGTTGACTTGAGGGACCTCGTCCGCAGTCTCTGACACAAAATTCTAACCTGCGAAGGAACAAAAGCAGGGTTTCCTTGAGGGATCATATTTAGAACAAGCGACACGAGAGTGTGGCTAATTTGGAAAGGGAGGCATGTCGGACCCAGGGGCGTAGTGGATAATGGAAGAGTCTGATTCTGATCAGCGCTGTGTGCATCGGGCGTGTTCGGAAACCACGTCAAATTTTCGTGTGATGCCCAAAACTTCTGACTGTGTTGGGCTATACGACGGCGATCATGGTCAGCCAGCGGACAATCGAAATGCACTTTGTTCGAAGGAACCTTTTCTAACCCTTCTGTAGAATCAGCCAGATCTCACTGCTAAACGCTGTCTATCACGGCAACTGCAAACCTCTAGAATAGAGGCAGAACAAGACAGAATGCTGGTTTTCAGCTATCTGTTCACGGGTTCGAGGTTGGAGACCCAATTCACCCGGATCCAGTCAGTTTGTCCGTTTCGATGTCAGCGGTTTTCTGTTGACCTGAAAGGCAGTCATTGAAAACTGGGTGTAGCACCGCTCTTGGGGGTTACAGAGAATACCGAGAACACAGTAAAGTACTAATCTGATAGAAAAGAACAAAATACTCGGGTAACACGCAGTCCGCAAAAAATAAGTAATCGTTGGCAAATTATACAACTAACAAGCAAGCAAACTCTTAGCACGGAACTTAACCGTCAGATGTGTACACACAGATAAATCTATACGCATATACCTGATATACTAAGAGAATGTGCGAACATACTTATATATATATATATATATATATATATATATATATATATATATATATATATATCGACGTGTGTAATTATCACTACCGGAGTGAACGCAATTATTGCTTTTCTTTCTACGTAGATATGTACACCTCTATATAAAACAACATAATTATGTACTGTTGTTATGTACGCACATTCTGTCAATAATTGCTGTAACAAAGGATTTGTGTTTCAACCAGTCACAAAATTCGAACGTGCACATAATATTTTCCGGGTATGAAAGTTGCGATGGCATAATCAGTCGAACAATAAAAATGAACAAAATGTACTGAAAACAAATAAAAATTGCGTGACAAATTGTTCGGAGGAAATCGTCTCGAACGTTGTGCAAAATGGTGAACAGTTAGTTTGGTGCGGATCCACAATTTTTCATACTTTTGACAATCTTAAAATCAGAACTTCAGGCAAAGTACCTACAGTACATCAATTATAAATGAACAGCGTTGATGGAGAAATTGGAATACATCAAATAAGTGCCAAAGTACTGGTTTGGTGATTAAAAAGGGTTTACACTATTTTCCAGAAATTAAATAAACTGCTGTTGCCGTTAGCATACTTTTCGACGACTTGTAAATGCACCCGTAGCAATTCGTGATATGAAATACATCATTCTGTAGCCTGAGAGTGTATTCATTTTGCGGCGTTTCGAATATGGTCGAAATGGAAATATACGACCATACAATGTTGGCATTGCATTTCAACAAGAACACTAACACATTTGATAGTGAAACATGTATGACAACGTTTCCAGCTTCCTTGTCCATACGATATTTGTACTACTTTTCCTTGTTTGCAAGATTTCAGGTAGATACTGGTCGACGAAACGTTGCTCTTAGAAATGGTTGGAAATGACGCTATCATATGGTTGTTTTCATCTTCGGTGTATATGGAGCGGCGTAAGAAAAGGGTATCATGTCCCACTCTATCACTGAGGAATCTTCAGAAGTAAATTCTATTCACTCTACTGCATTGTTTCCAACTAGATTGAGGTCGCGTGTCGTTCATACGAAACAGTATACGGAAACAGATGAACTCAAGCTGCCTGCCGATCATTGGAGGTATACCTCTCTGCCAGTCACAACACATACCGCATCCTCGTTGGCAAAGTCCGGTTGACATGGCTCATAAACAACGTCTGGGAAAACAGTATGCATTCACACTAATATCTGATACACACTGACTCACTACAGTTAGGAACGACTTTCGAGAATGTAGTATGTGTAATTACTAGTAGCTGCTCCTTCCGAATGACGTTTGCCATGAACAACATGGAGAACGAACACATGCGGGAAGTGATGAGAAACTTGTATTTGAAGCGTTTGTGGTACATGGTAATCATCATTTTTGAGTCCGTTGATTGTCATATTGATCGGAGTATTTTTCTGCACCGCGATAGATACCTGGCGTTCTAACCATCAAGTCGCGACTGGCTGAGAGGTATACCTCCCAATGATCGGCAGGCAGCTTGAGTTCATCTGTTTCCGTATACTGTTTCGTATGAACGACACGCGACCTCAATCTAGTTGGAAACAATGCAGTAGAGTGAATAGAATTTACTTCTGAAGATTCCAGTGATAGAGTGGGACATGATACCCTTTTCTTACGCCGCTCCATATACACCGAAGATGAAAACAACCATATGATAGCGTCATTTCCAACCATTTCTAAGAGCAACGTTTCGTCGACCAGTATCTACCTGAAATCTTGCAAACAAGGAAAATAGTACAAATATCGTATGGACAAGGAAGCTGGAAACGTTGTCATACATGTTTCACTATCAAATGTGTTAGTGTTCTTGTTGAAATGCAATGCCAACATTGTATGGTCGTATATTTCCATTTCGACCATATCTTCAAAACGCCGCAAAATGAAGCACTCTCAGCTACAGAATGACGTATTCTACTCCGAGAATTACAATGAGCGCATTCATGGAACCTGAAAAATGAGTTACCTTCAATTATTGGTCGTTTTTCTGAAAAAGATGGAAAAAATGTTCACTACCGAACTAGTACTTTCGGCACTTTTTCGAAGTCATCCAATTTTTCTACCAACGCTGTTAATTCATGATTGATGAACTGTCGATACTCCGTCTGAAATTCAGATGTCAACATTTTCAAAATATTCAAAAATGAGGAATCGCGCCAAAATGTTCGTTTTCCATTTGGACCGACGTTCAAGTCATTTTCTGCTGTAGGACTTCTGTGAACAGTAGTCATCGTCAACACTTCTCTTAGACGCATGTTCATGCTCAATGTTAAGGTTCCGTAAGTTTGACAGGGAAACCTGAAAATCGTTCATCACATCAGCGTGTTTCTCAATTTGCAGAACGATACCACCTTCCTGTCGCGGAAATATCTGATCACGTCTGAAAGGGCGCATATTTCGTTAGAAGCAACTCGCCTTCGTGTGTATCTGATGATGGCTCATTTTCGGTGAACGCAAGGATTTTCGGTTACTGATCATCATCCATATCTTTTACTTTATGTGTCTCGCCTCTCAAACTACGTTCATTGCTGTGGACTGCCTGCAGAAAGCGGTAACTGCGACTCCGGGATCGTAAGCCATCATCATCGGTTTTCTAAATGCGAAATCGGACTGTCGGCAAACCACTCGGAAAATAACAAACTTGAGTCCTTGCCTACCCGTCAGGCGCCGTGCCACTAGGTCCCTAAGAGGATCAACAATGGGCATATCTCCGTGGAAGATCGCACCAGATGTTTTGAGTTTGAATGCAAAGCGTAAGAGAGTTTTGCGTTCCTACGTGGTGGAAAGGACAAACCTAGGTGTTGTATCCCGAAGGCGCTCCGAAATGTTACCCATTCGCATAAGTTTGCGGACGGTGGCTGCTGGGAACCGTGGGAACAAAACTTTGTTAAATAAACTTTGAGTCATTTGAAGTCGACCGTGACAGGATCACTGCGAGAGTTTCACCATCGATTTTTCCACGAAAAACGAGGCTGGAGTCCATGGAAATCCCCATGTTGTGGTTTACTTGCTTTGAAGCTTTTTGTGCACGTCAAACTACTGCGCACTGGAAATATCACGTTCAGAGAATGTCGGGTGCACTTGGCGTGCACCCCTGTTTTTGATGACCTCCAAAACCTATGGAATACCCACCAAAGCATCGAATTTGTCGGGCACAACCCTCCTGGACCACAGTTTGTGAACTAGCTGCGGTTTTGGCGTCTGATGGAATGGATGCACATGGCGAGGCATCCGCATCTAGAGCGCAGACGTTGACGTCCACGTTGTCACAAACCCAACCCGAGGGCGGTCGATGGGTAAGTGAACTCAGGACATTCATCAATGGAATCGTCTTAATGGACATCCGACAAGCGACCAACCATAAGCCTACTCGCTGAAAACTGATGTACCAGCTGGTCAGGCTCACTCAGCTTGGTCAAAACTTGCCCGAGAATAACACCACCACTGACCCTCCCGCACAGTTATGTCGCAGCAATCAGCGCAGTAGAACGGAATTTCAAGTTCATTTACATGGAAGTGATACCGGTTGGATGGGGGGCACAAGCAGTGCTTGCGGTACCAATGTGCACACCGGTCCTAAGGAATTGGTAACATGATCGCCACAACTTGGTCGGTCGTAAAGCGATGAAGACAATGATGCTAGTCTTCCTCATATTTCTTAATGTTTCTTGTTTTATTCTCCATAATCAGGTAAGGGAAGGCAAACAAAGGATATGAAAAATGGTACTAAACCGATAACTTCGCAAGTGTGAATGCGTCTTTAGACTATCAAAAGACGCCCATCTCCGAGACTATGTCCCCTGGCAACTGGTCGACAACGATAACTTGTTGGTTGAGACGTGCTTTGGTGGTGTTCAACTCAACCTCCGTTTGTCACCACAACGAGGGAGTCACTTCCGTCGACTGTCGATAACTTGGGATGACGTTGCCAGTTGCGCCTCACCACACTAGTTGCCACCTTTGGTGCCACCATGCTGCAGAATGCCCCCGTTTCAATTAAACGAAGGATACACTGCCCGTTTATGCTGAGCAAAACGGCGGGAAGTCTCCGGTTTTGCAATAAAGCAATCGGTAAATGAATCACCGGACTCATGTCTGCGCCACTGTAATGGAACTCATTGGAAGCCAGTTGATGAATTGTAAACGCAGACTTCCCGAGGATTTATTGTATGACCGCAAGCTTGTGCAAACTGACCAAACTGGTGGCGGTAGTCACAGCCACTTCTGGTACAGTTAGCTTGACTTTGCCCCCAGGTCCGTTCATCACGATAGTAGCTTCATCTTGGTTGTTTAGCAGCAGCATTCACATCAACCTCAGGGCCGAAGTGCTTTTTAGGCTGTTTGCGATTGCTTTGATGTGCTGCTCGGCTTCAATAGTTTGCTCCAGCTCGGTGGGTGACTTTCTCAAGGACAGCTTGCAAATATACCCACAATCCACCCACTTCATTAACTGTTCCAAAGCCTCCTCGGCCCGTTTCTCAGCTGGCTCTCTTGAGAAACTCTGGTGGGCTACGCGCTTTAAAGTTTGTGCCAAGGTCCAATTATCCTCGCTGCACTGCCGGTTGCGTTCATGGTACTCCATCCTTTAGTCAAAGGAAGGGGTTTCGAACGTCAACGTGCCCCTAAGGCTTCGGTATATCAGCTCGTTCATATCGTTTTCTACGATACCGCCTCTTATCTTGATCATAAACGCCTTCCATGCCAGCAAGTTCAGCAGGGCGTTTGGATGACGGTCGGGTTCAAACTTGTTCACGTACCACTGCGCCTGAGTCCCCAAGCTTGAGATGCCCGCTTCCAGATGGAACTCGTTGGGTTCAGTGAGGGTCTCAGTAGTCACTAATACGGTGACGTCCCTGCAAAACCGACGTCACCCGGACGGTGAAAAGGTCCAATATTTTTTTCGTCAGTAGCTGCAGTGAAGCCAGATGGTAGTTTTTCACGCAGAAGGTTGTCTGAGAATCTTGTGTGATCGCCAAATGTGATAGGCGTGCGAGAAGAAGGAGGAAAGAGTTCAAACAGAAACGCTTATGTAACAAGTGACAACGGTTTGTCTCTTTTACGGGAGTCTTTCAGCGTTCGAACAACTGGCACAACGTTCACGATATGCTCTTGGGTTGAGTTGAATTTTCACGCTATACAAGCGACCGAAAATTCGTACGACCTTAGATGTTCAAACCAAGGATGAGGCGCAGGCGCGCAATAAACGGAAGTCGGTAATGCCAACGGCCAAAATGAACAGCAAGGCGGTTGGAATACCTGGCTAACCAGAGGTACCTCTAAAAGCTTATCCGGATCAGCCTGGTTGCCGATCCCATTCGTTAAAGCAAGTGCCGGTATCCATCGCTTTTCATTGTTTGCATAAGTCAGACGCTTACACAACGTGCTACCAAAGCCACCACCAAGGGATAGTAAAAGTAGTATGGCCTCAAGAATTGGACCTTGATCAACCTTCTGTGACAGCCAAGTATGTTTTAGAGTAATCCCAACGCATGTCCACAATAATCGTCCTGGTTGATAAGTTGCTTCAAGTTGCAGCTAGCGGTCTACTTGAGATCCCCCATTATCCGTGTTGGTTAGCAAAATATCGCAGCACTCTGTGCCAACCGCTTTCTTGCACTCTATCGACAACACCACTAGGATCACTCAGCTTGGATCAGGAGTGTCGTGTCAACAATAAACTGGATGTGCAGGTAAACTGGTTGAGACCGCCCCTGTAGATATGTCCGCCTACTGCATATATCTACCAACGTACTGATCGATGTTCCCAGTGCCTTGCAGCTTGAATTTCTTGCTGCTTTCTTCGAATTGCAAAACACAGGCGATTCATGCGACGCTGAACTAAACGGAGCTTCACAATTCTGTGTCAACCAGTTAGGAATGAGCAGTGCAGTGAGTTTTGATTTCACTGAATGTTTTGTTCATTGCACCCGCTGGAGAACAAAAAAACATTGCCGTGATCATATAGCCCGGAATCCTTGTGTCGATTGAGATGAACTTGTCCTATAAAGCTTTCCCTATGCCCAAATCTTTTTAGGTATACGAAATTTCATCCTCAGCAATCGGTGAACAATCCTCCCTCTAGCTTACCAGGCTGCGTATCCGGTTGACTTGTTGATGAATCAACACCGAGGAGCGGGAGGGTCAACCCGAACCCTTTAGCGCTTATCAAAATTACCACAGTTGACATCGGATGTACCATTTTATTTTTCAAATGCCTCATCTCCTTACTTGCAACCGCTGCGTCTATTAATCCTCGGCTGGCGTAGCACGAACAAGACCAAGCTATGGCTGGCTGGCCGTAGTTGATTTTCACATAGATCGAACGTTTGTGTGGCGACCTAGAGACAGCTTCGGCTCGCCACCTAAATAATGCGATAAGTCCTCCCGAAAATACTAGTTCACATCGTGCATAGAACCAAAAAACATTTGCTCGTTCTTCGTTTGATCCATGCGATCACGTTGGTTCGTCTGCGTGCTCGCAGGATTATGGAAGTCAACTTTCAGAGCAACCCTCCGTGTGTGGTTCACCAGGCTTGAATATGCGTCGCCTAATAATAGCGCCAGCCTAACTACGGACCGTTCTTCAAAGAAGTCAAGGCATTTCAGTGCAACCCGCAGTGCGTGCGCATCCGGCTTCTTAATAGCAGGAAGGAAATATCAATTGGCTTCCAAATAAGTCAAGGTTTGAGCGGTTCTGCACGAAGTTACTACACTTCCAATAAATGAGGCCACATACATGCAATCTAAGCAGGATTCCGTCACAAGGGAATGGCGGCATTTTCTAAGTTTGCATACAAAGCGCTGAAGTGCATTCTGCTCCCTCTGTTCACAATGCCGGCCATTGATGCAACCCAGAAACATTAATCAAGCAGCAACAGCCTGTTCTCCCACTTTTCTCACCTCTGAAAAAGAGGAAATCGAACGTGAAGGACAGCGAGCAGTATCTCAATCATGTGAAGAAGGCGAAGTATCACAACAAGACGCCAAAATTATTTCGCAACCGGTGGAACACATTTCCGGCAAATTAGACGCTTTCAACCAATAGGGAAGAAAAGGGTTTTCAAACGAATCTCCTTAGCTGCCCTGCCGGGAGGCGAGTCACCGATGTACAGTCGTCAAACGTACCAGTCAAGTGAGAGCGCCAGACTTGAAAACCAAACAGAGTGACGCGTATTCTGATCGCCCACGATGGGAAATATCTTCTTCTAGAACCCCCAATGATGCCCATTATTCGCATTGCGGTTGACAAAGATCAGGGCTGCACCGGGAATACTAGTCGAGGTTGGTGATCTGTCGATATCCTCAACTGCAAGTGTTGTAGTTTGTTGTTCGGTGCAAGAGTTGGCGTTGCTGGAGCTGAAATGTATATACCCGGTTTTTGGGGTGACTTACCCCTAAGGCATCGTGTGGTCAGCCAAGTGTAACATGCAAGCCAGCCGCTTCTATTCTGATTGTCCGTCGCACTTACGGACCAATTTTGGGGCAACGTGGAGACACCGGGGGACAGCGTTCTTCCGAAGGAGGGGTTCCAACAACAATCCTGTAAAAGGAAACAATACAGACAAGCATGAGCCAAAGGCCCAGTAAGCCATGCACACGACTTACACAAACGGAAACTAAAACGGCGTCAACAACACAGCAGCACGCCCCGTCACACAATTCAAATTCAACCTGTGCGCGCTTGCTGGTTTCGACCGCACGTTAAGCAAGCAGCAATCGATTCTTCCACTGTTCGGAGTTCGTAGAATAGCGTCCGCACATTCATCTCAATAGCTGAGTCAGATATTGCTCCCCGAGGGGACTTCGCGTAGCATGGTGACACTCCTATGCTCGACTGTAATCAGCACCCAGTGAATCTCTTGCCTGGACTAGATCACCGACGACGAAGCCAGGTGCATGGAGCCAATAAGTTTCACTTGGCGACGGATTTGCTGGCAGCAACGCTGTGAAAGTTGTCTTCAACTTTCTGCTCATGGGAGCTTACGTGGATGAAAATTCATTGGGAACTAGCGTAGAGCCTGGATGTTGTTTTGTGCACAGAACTCGTTGAGCCGGATTAGGACAAACTGCTAACCGTTGCGAAACCCAGCTTCTCCGGTAGTCCATGTTGGCTGGAGATCTGTCGTGCAGAGCAGAAGTTGTGGCGTGGGCCAGCTGAACAACATCCAGAAACTTGGGACATTTACCAGGAGTAGACTTATCATGCTTCCAAGAGATCTGACAAAGTTTACATGTGCCCGCGGTCACCGTTGCCCAAGTTACCTCCGCGAATGATGCTCGGCTCGAGGTTGGGGTTTGGTGGCTCGGCGACAGTGACCACATTATCTGCTCGGTCCTTTAGCCTGTTTACCGGGTCTCAGGTCAACAGACCTAGCCTATAGTGATTGCTTTCATGTGTCCAGCGCCAGCGCGTCGCGGACAAAACTGTCTGGTTGCAAGTTGACGAGGCGCGAAAGAGACAACGAAATGGTCGGCGAACATCAGTCGGAAGTTGACGACTAACACGGCATCGGCTTTAGATATTGCCGATCGTCCACCAAAGTATACGGTTGAATTTTCTGACTTGTTTCATGTCACATGGATGGCACTCAAGTATGTTTGACGCATATCGTTTTCCAGTGGTACGGCGACGATTACAATGTCTCCTTCAGCTGGAAGCTTGTTGCCGACAAAAAGAAAGGAAGCATCCGTCTGGCCAAACTCCTCGGTTTAACGGCAGGAGAGGCCTAACACCGGAAGATGTCGGCACAACGCTGAATTCAGCGAACTGGAATGCTTTTCTTCACTTCTAAGATGAATAAAAGAAACTCACGTTTTGTCAGAATGGTAGAATGGCGGCCGTAGGTCAGTCTGCGGGATTTCGTTACAGAGAATATGGCGGCCAAGTACCCCTGCTCAATTTTACCGCAGTTCTCTGCAGTTGTGAGGGTGTGTTCGGCATGGACTATCACCTTTCCGAATTCATCAGAAAATACCTGATTATTCAAAGCGCCAACTTCGAAGCCAAAAGCGTGGCACCTGTTGGATGTCGCGAAAGGTCTCAGCGTCTGAACGACGGCTGTTGGCATTGTAAACAAGGCCAAAGTTCTTGTTAAATTACATGACGAAACTCTTATCCTTGAGTACGCCGAGAAGCGACTATGATCCGTTCGCCAAGTTACTTATGTGTGTGCTCGGAAAACGCGAAATCGCTCAGGTACAGGAAAGCACCGGGCAAACATGACAACATGGACACCATAACCTGCTGGGAAGCGGCTAGGGTGATGTCGAAACCGAATACCGGTCTGCTGTACTACCACAGACCGCGGTATGTTATGATCGTTGACGGTTCGTGCGAGTACGGAGCGACTTCAGCTTGGAGGTATGCGTCCGCTTGGTTGAGCTTGAAAGCTAGTCTCACGGTCCAGAATTTTGAACAGGTCTTCAAAAACCGGCAGCTCGTGACTACTCACTTTCAACACAGCGCCTTTTTCAGGTGAGAAATCAGCGTGAACACGGACTGATCCGTCAGCCCCAGTTACGACAACCAGGGGGTTACTCACGTCGAGTTGCTGATGAGCATCAACATCCCAAGGTCTTCGAAGCGTTTGAGCTTCCGGTCGAGGAGCGGCAGCGCAATATAAGTTACAGAATATTTCGCGCAGGGGGCAGGTTGTGTCACAGGCCCCAGCAGTAGAACCGACTAAGCACGCATTCAGCAACAGACAGTCTTCGAACACCAACTGAAAGCGGTGGATAATTTCGACCGCCTGCGCAATTTTACTATAGGGGTGTTCACGACTGCAAACATCTAGGATTAGTATTACTGCCAGACGAAGTTGTTCCAGCCAGTCGCGATGAGATATATTGATATTGAGATCGGTGGAGTGGCGAATTTCATCAACGACCGCGTTTTGAAGCTGGTAGGGTAATACAACTACCCAGTTAATTACATTGCACCATCACAGACACTGGTGGCGATATGAGATGTCATCAGAACTGGAGACACACCAACTGACTTTCACAGGCCGTTACGATGTCGATGAACGTTACTGGCAGTAACAATTCTCTCGATCCACTTTCGTGAAGCTAGCAGGGCTGTTAGTTGAAGAGGTAGCAACGCGTTTGATAGGCAAGGTTCCTAAGAGTTGTCCTGAATGACACATTCGATAAGGAACAGGTGTTTGTGCTGACGAAACCAGGGGTCGCAAACGAATTTGGGAATACCGTTTGCCAAACT
Organism: Paragonimus kellicotti; assembly: GCA_014220965.1. NCBI lineage: Eukaryota > Metazoa > Platyhelminthes > Trematoda > Plagiorchiida > Troglotrematidae > Paragonimus > Paragonimus kellicotti. Next base: position 94,198 of record LOND01000471.1, read on the forward strand.
GTTCAAGGATTGGGCACCGCCATGTAATACGGACTGACTCAAACTGATACAGGAAGCCAGTCGGGCATGCACCTTCACTGAACTCGTTTAATATCATTACAGCAGCCTGACGTCATCGCCGTCCAACGCCATTGATCGGGTAAAGCATCCGCCGCCGACCTTTACGACAAGCACGCACTGAGACATGAAAGTGAACCGTATACCATAGAGCTTGAGAAAGAGAGAAGCATAAACCTATCGCATCTTAATACCGGTTATCAGACATTGTATCTGCGATCCGCGTACAAATGACCTATCACTATGATCTACCACTTACTCTCTGCTTACACCTCTTGGTGGAGGATGTCGTTGAAATTATGTTTGTTTATTTCACTGTTGAGTTATCAGTCCGTCTGCTCTTAGATTTGCGGCTCTCAACCGCCGATTGTCGAAAGGATGAAGCCTAACGACGCGACATCGTATCACGATGCGGCTGAATTTACCCGTTTGTAACATATGTCACGCAGAATGTTTGCGTAGACACTTCAAAATTTGAAGCGCCGCATAGACCTACTCACCGCCGGTGAACACATCCACTATGTTCATTACACACACACCCGATTTTCACTCAGAGGGAGGCTGTAGAGTCGCAGCACTTATCACAAGCCCGTGGGCTTCACTTAGCTCGCTTGGCTAAGTTCTGTTTCTGCGCCGATCGATAGTCCACTCGAATCCAGCAAGCTTCATGTTGGGCTCGTCTGCACGCCACCTAAGTTCAGAGTTTCTGGGCACGGTGGCTAAAAGGCTAAATGGGCTCAGTCTCCAACATAGTCCTGCGAGCCTCGTTATTGCGGAAACAAGAGATTTAGGCCGTACCAGATATTCGAAATGTAGACACATGTGAATACCGTTGTGCGAGATGACTGGATAACATTTGACGTCGCGAGCCACTAAAATCGTCGGCACCCCAATTCCCACCTGATGTGTCTTTTTGTTCGTTGACAATTAACTTACTGCAAAATTACACGTGAGCAGCTGTAAACTATTAAATCGCCCTATTTATTACGGGCTCAATCATCTGACCCATACCCGGGAAATCAGAGTGACTTCGTTGGACCAGATATAAGGAGAATGAATCAGAATTAAACCTTACGGGCGCTAGGTGCATAGAACGAAGCGATTACCATACACGGCCAACAGGACGTAGGGTAAATCAAACGAGGCGATCACATATGACAGTCGAACGCGGAGCGAATCATATGAAGTCGTTGTACGTGGTAGTCAGGGAGGTAGAACAAACCACGTTATAGTAGGCATCAGTAAGCAAACGAGCAGAAACACAGTCTGGATAGCGCACTGGCGTTCAACCTTATGGCTGCAATCTAGTTAGCTGTGTGGGACAATACGACCCTTCTCTAACGTACCATCAAAAATTGGGTCGATCGACTGGTGTGACGTGATGTGTCGCCGCTGCTTTGCAAAAATATGAACTTCATAGAAGAGTACTTCACAATTTGTTGACGGACGTGACAGTAGCGAGATGTTCGTAAAACTTAACATATCTACGCGCATCAAATGCGCCCGAGCCCAGATAACCGAATCGCAAACACAGAGAGTTGCGCCAGCACGCAACCGGTTTTGTAATCTAGGGAGGCTTCTGAACGCATTACGCCGAAGTCTGTGTCCTCATCACGTAGGTACCCGCCCCAGTTTATCCATCGCCCGGCAACCGCTAGAGGATTCATTCCTGTGCACACAACACGAATAGCCCAAAGTAAACATAGCCATAACTGACAAATAGGAGGTATTATATAAGAATGAACTTGAAACATTGCAATTCATCAATGAGCTGGTCGGTGTCAACAGTCTCAATTACATGTATATGTACAACGCATTCCAACTTCTCAAATGAACTCGCCATAATTTTTCGACATTCATTATTATCCCATTAGTTGGATGTCTGATGATTCATTTTTGTCACATCACCAGGTGATCAACGCCGCAAAGGCAGTAGAGCGTGTGCGCTTTTGAACATGTCACTATCCCAGCCAATATTGTTGGCCTGAATCATCAAGTATGAATCGTGGAAATGCCGACTGTGTTAGCGAACACCTGATGTCAAGCAACTATGACCATCTGAGAAAAAATCTGCACATAGAAGTACTTCAACTAAAACTTTCGACCGCCTGAAATCATGTCTTTCCAAATTTGAATGCCATCTCAGCTGCAACCCGAAATCCCTTCCGGCAACTTGAATGTTTTAATCAAGTCCGCTTGAAGACCCCAATAGAGTGAAGCTTTGGTTGTCGCAACTATACACTGAATCTTAACACTATCGCACATGTTATCATCTGAATTGCCGGCTTCCCAGCGTTTCCCCCTTTGATTTGGGCATACCGTGCCTGCACGCAGAATTCGAAGTGAGGCCTGCGAAGGGCCTTTTTGAGGGGACAAGTAGTCCCGTCACTCTAGGTGGTAAGTTTATGGATATACTGAGTTGAGAGAGCCAGTCCACCTAGACGGATTCTCGCATGACCTGACCCCTTTAAAGGTCAGTGTTAACCTTGTGGGCCAAAAATTGATGTAACTACTCAGCATTTTCATCGAACATGGGAAAATTTTGAAACTATCATTTTTGACGCGTGTGTCCCAGATCCTTTTTCATAAACTTGGATTTTTCTCTCTTGCTATGTCTGTTTCGTTATACTATTCACAAAACTGGCGTATTGTACAATTATTAATTGTGTGTATGGAGTGCATTTATGCATGTAGCGATACAAATGTACATACATTTAAATCACGAATCCATGATGGAGTCGTGATTGTCTCACAGAAATGCGTCTGAAGAAAATAAGCTCTAATATACCATTATTATTATTATTATTATCATTATTATTATTATTATTATTATTAGCCTCCTTTGCAGTCTGGGGCGCTGAAACATAGTCCCAAATCATGAATGAACATCACCTCAAAACCACATTTTATTGCTTCGCCAGCTTCTTCTTAACGGTTGACAATACCCGATTGAAATTAACGACCGCCTCCTACGGCTAAGTCACACTGATCGAGAGGACCAGCCGCTGCAGCATGACGTTCTTTTCAGAGCTTTTAACCAGCTCCAGAACAACGGCGTTAAAGGAGTGACAGCTTTCATTTCTACCACCAAAGTCATTTATGAACATGATGTAGTAATGGTTCAGATATAGAATCTTGAAGAACCCCGCTATCCGTTCCGACCACTTCCAACTTTTCATTGTCAACAACAGTCGAAAATGTTTGATCCTGTAAAACTTGATAGCCAGCGGCAGGCTTCATCGGTTAAATTACACGGCCTCTGTCCAAAAAGTAGTAAATGACCAACTGAGGCAAATCTTCACAGAAACCCATTGTTTAACCTTCATTTCGTTCACCGTCAATTTAACAGACCGAAAAGTGTGATTTTTCTGTTCTCAAGGACCTCGTGGTTAGCACACCTAAGTCCCCAACGCGTATGACAATCAGCTTTTCTGTCGCTCACTGTCAATTTCATTACCTGAGGAGTAATGGACGATACAGCGAAAGAGCGGTACTTTGTGACCTCTTTGCTATTAACATCTTTTTGATCAGTTGAAAGCCATAACCCTTTCTCGAGCAAACGGTCGATCAGTATTGTCACCGACTGATTACTAGGTTAGCCAGTTGTTGGTTATGTTGGCGTCGATCAACCGTGCTGAAGTGACCGCTGAGATTATGAAGCAGCTACTCACGTGACCAACTTGACAGCAAAACAACTATTGAACGCGGAATCACGGACTTCAAATAGCCCCAGAAATCGCACTAGAATTGGAACCTCCACGCAAGTAATAAGAGGACCTCGCACTGGTTGCATTGAGCAGTTCTCGGTCACGCGACGAGAAGTCGAATTCATGGATGTATAACAGAACTGAAGAAATCACAATTTGTCACTGGCTTGTGGTACTGGTACCTGCAACGTCACAAACTGTAAGTTATTTCGTGTATTGCGGAACAATGAAATAAGCGAATGACGGATGGCATAACATTGAGCCCGTTCGGTAAGTCCTGATGTGGTATATTATACACATCGTTTGGATTAACCCAGGTTAGATCTCTTAGTGTTTCGGTGGTTGTATGAAAGATGAATCGAGTAGATTTTCACCACATTAACGCAGACATCTCGAAAAAAACTGCGAACCATTGTGGAACTGCATCTTGATATAACGATCACGTTGAGTTACCACAACATGGGGCAATTATCCGTTTCGAGGGATTCGGCTTGAAGGTCGTTCAGAAGGGAAACCGGCCATTTTGGCGGGAATCCTCGTCTTTCAAATATTTTTGAAAATTTTAAAATCGGAATTTCAGGCAAAGTACTTACAATGCATCAATTTTAAATAAACAGCGGTACTGCAAATATAAAAAATACGTCGATCAAGTGCCAAAAGTACTGGTTTGGTGATGAAAACTTTTCCCACCATTTTTGTGAAAATCACCCGTTATTGGTGTTAGGTCACTTTTCAAGTCTTGTAAATGCACTCGTTGCTATGTTCCAGATGGAATACGTCATTCTATAGCCTTAGAGTGCTTCATTTTATGTGGTTTCGAAGATATGGTCGAAGTGGAAATATACGACCACACAATGTTGGCATTGCATTTCAACAAGATCACTGACACATTTGATGATGAAACATGTGCGACAACGTTTCCAGTTTCCCTTTGCATA
>LOND01000471.1:104091-139833 GCA_014220965.1 Paragonimus kellicotti
GCTCCATCCCATTGACTTGGCTACGCACAGCGTCCGAGTACGCAGTATGCATTCACACTAGTAGATGCTCCATCCCATTGAAGTTGGCTGTGATCAATGTCTGACAATGCAGTATGCATCCACGCTAGTAGCTGCTCCTTCCGAATGACGTCAGCCATGAACAACATGAAGAACAAACACATGCGGGAAGTGGTGAGAAACTTGTATTTGAAGCGTCTGTAGTACATGGTAGTCACCATTTTTGAGTCCGTTGATTGTCATATCGATCGGAGTAATTTTCTGCACCGCGATAGATACCTGACGCTCTAACCTTCAAGTCGCGACTGGCTGAGAGGTATACCTCCAATGCTCGGCAGGCAGCTTGAGTTCATCTGTTTCCGTATACTGTTTCGTATGAACGACACGCTGGCCTCAATCTAGTTGGAAGCAATGCAGTAGAGTGAATAGGAATTTACTTCTGAAGATTCCAAATGATAGAGTGGGACATGATACCCTTTTCTCACCCCGCTGCATATCAACCGAAGATGAAAACAGCCATATGATAGCGTCACTTCCAACTATTTCCAAGGGCAAAAGTTTGTCGATCAGTATCTACCTGAAATCTTCCAAACAAGGAGGAAACGTTACAAATATCGTCCCGCTAGACCAAACAAAGCTTTGGAAACGTTTTTGCATACATGTTTCATCATCAATTGTGTTAGCGTTCTTGTTGAAATGCACATTGTGTGGCCGTTTATTTCCGCTTCGACCATATCTTCGAAACCACACGAAATGAAACACTCTCAAGATATTGAATGACGTATTCTATCTGGAAAATTGCGATGAGCGCATTTGCAAAACTCCCCACTGGGGCACGCGTGTGACGATGAATTTTAGACCGTTGGCAGTGTATGCACGCTTTGGCCCATGTGCGGACGTCGCGATTGACGTTGCGCCAGACAAAGCGCTCGGTGACCATTTTGACTGTTGAACGTATGCCTGGGTGAGACATGTGCAACGTGTCAAAAATTCGGCGGCGAAAAGCCAGTGGAATAACCGGACGAGGGATGCTTTGTGAAGTGTCACAAATAATCATCCTTTCTGATGAGTTCATGGGAACGCTCTCTAGCTTAAGGGAACTGGACCGACGAAGTTCTATTTCCGGATCGTTGTTCTGTGCAGCTGCGATCGCTGTCAGATCGACTGAGCTGTCTGCCGTGCTCATTGTAGCATTGATGCGCGAGAGAGCATCGGCGACTGGGTTCGCAATACCTGAAATGTGACGGATATCGGTCGTGAACTGAGCGATATAATCCAAGTGTCGGGTCTCCCTGGGGGAGTACCTGTCGGTTGTCGAGCGTAAGGCATACGTTAGTGGCTTATGGTCTGTGAAGATGATAAAATCCCTGCCTTCAAGGACATGTCGAAAATGGCGGATGCTGAGATATACCGCTAATAGTTCCTTTCCGAAAGCACTATACCGCGACTCAGTTGGTTGCAAACGTTTAGAGAAAAAGGCTAGTGGGCACCAGTCGTCACCGAGTTGCTGTTGCAGGACCGCTCCTACAGCCACGTCTGATGCATCCACAGTTAGCGCTAAAGGAGCGGACGGATGATGATGTGACAGCGATGCTATATTGGCCACAGCCGTTTTTAACTTAATGAAGGCCTTTTTGCGGCTGTTGTAATTAAAAATGAGCGAACCTTACCTCTGAGCAGGTCGGTGAGTGGTTGCATTAAATGGGCACAATTAGGAATGAAACGGCGATAAAAGTTTACTAAGCCATCGAAACGGCGAAGCTGTTTGAACGATGTGGGTTCCGGATAGTCCACTATTGCCTGCACTTTGTCGGGGAGAGGTTCGATCCCGCTCGTGGATATACTGTGCCCTAGGAAGGTTACTCGGGGCATCCCAAACGAGCACTTAGCTAGGTGTATGGTTACTCCATGATGCGACAAACGAGCGAATAATGAACGCAAGTGCGCACAATGTTCTTCCTGCGATGAGCTAGCGACTAAGATATCACCCATCCAGTCCACGACACACGTCGTGAATAAAACGTTGGAAAGTCTGAGCAGCGTTGCTCAGACCAAACGGCATGCGTAAAAATTCGAAAAGTCCGAACGGTGTTATGACAGCTGTCTTGGAGATGTCTTCGGGGCTACAGGAATCTGGTTATAAGCTCGCACTAGGTCAATTTTTGTGAATATTCGCATTCCTGATAGGTTTGCCGTCAAGTCCTGAATGTGAGGAATTGGATACCTATCGGGAGTGGTTGTGTTGTTTAATGCTCGGTAGTCGCCACATGGGCGCCAGTCGTTATCAGTCTTTTTAGGTACCATGTGCAACGGCGAAGCCCATGGACTATTAGACGGACGGATAATGCCGAGCTGAAGCATATGCTCAAATTCGGCTCGGGCTGTTTTGAGCTTATCTGGAGCTAAACGGCGTGGACGACTTCGAACTGGCGGCCCTCGTGTGACAATGTGATGCGCGACGTCGGTCGTCACGGCCGGTAGTTCGTTAGCGGGGCGGACCAGTTGAGGGAATTCGGATAAAAGTTTATCGAAAGGCTCGCAAACTACGGGATTGGCTAGCATTGGACTGATCACAGCCGTATGCGACGGCTTACCCCGAACATTGAGTTTTGTCGAGGTATCAATCAGGCGCGATCGACGTGCATCGACCAGCAAATCGAAATGCCGGAGGAAATCGATCCCAATAATAGGAAAAGGTATATCAGCTACCACGAAAACCCAGCGAAAATCGCGTCGAAGACCAAAATTTAAACTCAACAGTCGACGGCCGAAAGTTCTAATGGGCGTACCGTTTGCAGCTCGGAGTGAAGTGCCAGCTTCTGATCGCGCATCCGTTACTGAATGCGGGATGACACTAACTTCTGCTCCTGTATCGATTAAGAAGTGCATTTTGGAGGTCGAATCCTTTAGAAAGAAAAGACTGCTGTTTGACTGGCCTGTGGCTGTCGTCGCTAAAACACGCCGGCCTGCTAGTTTAAACGTTTGTTACCACGACGGCTACATGGTGATCGGCATCGTTTAGCGTGATCACCGTACGTCTCGTGGTACCAACAGAGATCGCTAGTCTTTAGTCTGGGCGGTGATCGGGCACGCGTCGGAGGAATTTTAGATGGCGACCTAGTACGCTGAATGCTGGCACGGAGATCCGCCAGTTCACGTCGCAACTGAGCTATCTCGGCGTTTGGTTCTGAAGGGTTGCGTTCGCGATATTCAACTGCCTTGCGCAGGACTGCTATTTCAGCGTCCTTTGTGGTTAACAAATTGTCCGCGGGACTGTTGCAGGTAACTACCTGCCCAACTAACGGTGACGGCGTCGTGCCTCGGAAACGTTCGTGAATGGCATCGGCCGAAGCCGCTAGATCACCTAAGGGACGTGAGGGTAACACGGACAATAGCCCCTGTGTATACCCAGGCAGTTGTTGCATCCATAACTCTTGCAAAAGAGGCTCTGGCAACTGTGATTTACCTACTGCCTGTCGCATTTCTCGAAGAAGAACAGACGGCTTCTTGTCCCCTAACTGTAACCGTTGGAACAGTTGTTCCAGACGCATTTTGTCGGACGGCTGAGTTTCTTTAAGAATCGTTTGCTTCGCCGACTCGTAGCGATCAGTTGCTGAGCCTAGTAAGATATCGCTAACCAGGTTCAACATATCTCGGGGAAGGCGTGGTATAAGCTGCGAAAACTTGTCCGAATCACTTGTTATACGCCGGTTGCTAAACTCTATTTCTAACACGGCGAACCACAGCTCTGGATCAAGATCTCCGAAAGCCGGAACAGCTAACGTGATCAGTGATACGGAAGACGGACATTCAGACTTAATCTCTTTAATGTCCATTGCCATTAAGTGAATGCGAACGAGATATAAAATTTAAATAAATATATACTTGTACGCTATACGCACACGAGACGTGATATAAGCGGGAAAAAACCGAAACTGAATGTTCACTATATTATACGACTAAAACGGGCTCACCAATTTGTAGGGTCGAGCGAACCGAAGACGATCGGTTGAGAATAACGCAACGAGTAGACAAGGAGTATATTGTCGACCCGCGAGGTCAACGTGAAGCGAACGATGAACAAGACGAAACGGTAGAAGGACGGAGCGACAAGCGAGCACGCAGCGAGGTCGTACGTTCGAGTGCGCGGGTACTTGTCGGTATCCATACTCGTTCAAACAAATGTTTAAGCACATACAAAAGTTGAAAACCGAAAGAGTACAAATGGCAGTCGTAACTCTAACATAGTTAGCAATAAACAAATGGGGTCGCTACACCTCCTTTGACACCATGTCCATTATTAGAACCAGCATAATAGGTAATTTTTGGGATAGCTGTTGAAAGAACCGAATCACTAGCTCAAAAGCTTATTTAACATCAGTGAGTTGGTGGGCAAAGTAAAATCTTATGAGGACGCTTTTATCTCAAAACGGGAAAATAGAAGGCGGCAGTGACATCACTAGCTCAAAAGCTTATTTAACATCAGTGAGTTGGTAGGCAAAGTAAAATCTTATGAGGACGCTTTTATCTCAAAACGGGAAAATAGAAGGCGGCAGTGACATTCGAATTAGGAGAAACAGGGACAAATTCTATGCACAATAAGTTGCGACTATCAAGACCGCTCCTGCAACTAAACGTAGAACCATTGTGAATGATGCAGTCATGATAAGCGTTTCAGACCTCAAAAACTAGAAGTGGCGGTGATCGGTTGCAGAACTATTAAGAACCATGCTTAGTCTCGAGATGCATATTTGGCTGATTAAATTGGAAACTGAACAAGCAGGAACTTATCAACCAGAGGTGAGTTGTTCACCCTATCAAACGCCTCAACGAAGTCAAGGTAAACGACGTTTACGCTAATACCCCGACCACTGGTCGGTGGATCTCGAGAAGTTTGTCGGACAGAAACGAATCTTTCTATGTCCAACTTTCGCACCAGAAAAAATACTGGAAGAGAATAGGTGTCCATGGAATTAGTCGTATATGAGCACCCTTAATACATCTGACCAGCTGCGTTGCACGGCGACTGAACAATAGTCACCTGCATGAATGCGTCCCTCCACCTCGGAGTCAGAGGTAAAGTTAACACATTTTCAGGTAACTGGTAACGGGCCGCTCAGTGCAGACCGGGGTGATAACAGACTAATGGGTTCAGCAGGCTATATGGCGGCTTCCTGTAGTGGTTTGGGTGGAATACAGACAAGAACAAGAGAATTACCCTCGATAAGGAGGAGCTTTCTATGAGTAGCTGCAGTGTAGCTGTCGGTTAAACTCGAGGAATTGAAGGTGCCTGAGCACAGAGTTTATCGGAGAAGTCGGTTAAAACGTTTAAGGCCTTCATACCAAAACTCACAAATCCATAGGACCTGAGAACCATAGCGCACCAGCTATTGCTTCCGTAGTCAAACACTCATATCTAAGTAGGCTCTCTCGGTCACCGACGCATCTTGCGGTCATCCGCTGCTGGTAATGACGGCGATTCTTTGGAACATGCGTGACTCAACGGTTTCCGATTTTCTCATATACAACCCGGTCATTCCTGGGATGGGACGTTCGGTGCCGCTCTCGCGCATGTCGTTTCATGCGACCAAGCTCGTGTCTGAATGCAAAGCTGGAGGGACGGTTCGTTTTGTTTCTAAACATTCGACGGCATGGCCTTCCCAGCGGCTTTGAATGGTGCACCTGTCAAATTAGTGTACAGTTTGAGAACCGGACGGGAGAGAATAATTTCGTCCCAGATCTGACGCGCCAAACAGGAATGTAATATGTATGCCTAAATTTTTGGATATTTTTTTATGATTACCGGCGACTGAACATCATGATTTAGTACCGCAAAACTCCACAGAGAGAACTGCATAATAGTTGAGCCCAATGGATCAAGAGTTTCGAGATTATCGATTACCAGGTTCTCACTGGCAAGAACACAATCAAGACACCAGGGCTCCTGGCCACTCCACCAGTGTGTAAAACCTGACATATCTGCTCGTTTGAGACCAAAGCCTTCAGCAATCAAATCCTCGGAGACCACGTACGAGAACGTGGGGCAGCTTGGTTTTGGAAATTCTCAGTCACCTATCAAAAAGATATGAGTGTGTCCTAGAGAGGTGAAGGGTTCAAACCCGAAAATATGAGCTCGTCTCCTGCGCAGTCGATGGACGGAAGTCTCTATAGCACTTCAACCAACCAAAGCTCACTGTCAGCCAAATTAATGATGCGCCAAGCTATCTCAGGAATCACAGCAGGTTTCAGATTGTCAGGATGAAAAGCCCGTGTTGAAGCATCTATATAGCGGGTTGCCACATCACCCATACCTTCAGCTCTATCATCCGGAAATAGCCATATGCCGATGATTTCCAGTTCATAGTCAAGGACAGAGGAGTTAAGCGAAGACTCAGTTGCAGAGGCGTACCAAGACCATAAACAGGAATAGAGATCACTGTACCGTGGCTCCATAGATCATGCTCATTGAGTTGGTGCAACTGCTTTTTCCAGCGTTGACATTAAGGGAGCGCGTAGTGGTTAGTGAATGAACTGAGTCATCTACGTGGTTGTTACGGCCCCTTTCCGTGGGAAAGGAATGGGAGACTGCTGTCTACCCGCCACCGACGCACCGCGCCGAGATCCCGCCCAGAAAAGTAGAATCGCGAGGAGGGCATCATGTGCATCACATTTCAGCATCACTTGCATGCAGTAACGCAGACGATTGGCTAAAGGCGGATAAGTCGTTTGCAAATAAAGGCACAACGACGGGTTCAGTATGGAGGTCTGCGGTGCACCCAAGGAGACCTAGAACGTGGTAGACAGTTGACCGTTCACTCTCACATAATACATTTTTCTCGGATAGTTGATATTAAAACCATTTATACGGCCGGCAGAAAAAATTACTAGCCGGTAGCTTGCCAAGTAGAACACGATAATTCACTCTGTCATAGCCTAGGTAGTCTGATTAAATGAGATGTTCCGTGGCCCTTGTTCCGGGGTCGACTGCCAACACCAAGTTAGTGGTACGCAAATGACTAACAGAATCCGCCCTGACGATCTGTTGGGGAGGTTGTTTATCGAATTCGTGCTAGCTTGTCATCATTCATCATGTTTTCCCTAGGATTTCGACTTCTTGCTCAGAGAATGGAGGATGACCACGTCCCAGAATTGCTGGTAGTTTTCAGTTCTCTGGGATCAACGAGCGTTTGTAGCTCTGACTGAGTGTTCCCCGGGGATAATTCATTGAGGCGCGTGAGCTTTCAACTAAAGACTAGCACCGGAGCGTCGGTCCTTGCATGCAAGGAGGGTGGCATTTAGGATGTGGATTTGCTAGGGTCAGCCCAACCCACATGGGTCCGGCCTCTGCTAGCTTTCCAGACCTGAGGCAGCTGAATGGGTGGCAGTCTGGCAATCTAGACCTGGACAAACTTGAATAGATGCCACTGTTTGTCACACATGTTGCAGCCTGCAAAGGTGATTATGTAATCTGATTCCATCGCAGAGCGCACCATCTTGCATCCCATGCCTGGAGGAATTTTGGGAGCGTCCTCTCGCTCAGCAGCGTTACTCTGAGTGATCTGAGTGCTTGGATAGAAGGCAGGCATGCAGGTCTCGGAAGATGGCTATTGCACCACTTTGCTCAATGTTCTACACTGATGAGAAGCCTGCTGCGAACCGACTTCCTTTGGTTGCTGTCGTGCTTGTGCGGTTCGAGGTGATCTGTTGTAAATAACCGAGGTATATCATGGAGTATTATGCTGCAGGCACCGTCAAACTGGGGAGTATCAAAGTTGTGGTTTATTAATTTCTATACTTTCCTAGTAGATCACCGGAAGTCAAGCTTAACCCTCAGAGGGCTCCCCAGAATGTGCCTGAGTAAATGTGGATGTCAAAAGTGCAACTTCATCAACGTGGAGTTTAACAAGAGTAAAGCAAATAGGATGAGATGGCCTATCTCGAATGACTTCTGACGTTGTAATGATTTTGCACGTTTCTTTCTTGTGCTCACCCTCCATATGAAAACTTCTCGCGACATTACTTATTCACGTCCTTTTTAATCCATTTTGGCCCCTATATTTGCATTGCGAAGTGATTTCGGCCCTAATATCTGGCCTATCCTCGCTCTGGTTTCCACATCTGCTGACGCTTCGGGGATCACGTTTGACTCATCGTAATAATGTATTTATTTTACAAACAGTTTCCCTGTGGTTCGTCCACTTTGTTGCGAACGCATCGACGTCGAACCTGGTGCGGCACACTCCCTAAAACAGTTGAACTATTGGTATCGTGCGTTTTCCTGCTTTCTGTAATTCACTCAGTACCTCCAACTTAACAAACTGGACACACTTATCAACTGCACCCCGCCAACAGTTCCTGAACTTACCTCTAAGTGCGAGGTGTCTGAATCAGCCATATCTACTTTCCGGGATGTTCCTACTAAATCTAAACACGAAACTTTTGCTCGACACCTGCTACCGCCAAGAGAACGGCCAATTTTATTATCAGTTTTGTCAGTTCCCGAAGTAGCTAGTCAAGGACTGTATTCTCATGTCGGTCACTGTGGGACAACTTCATAATGTCACCATTCCAGAGGCTCCAGCCGGTGGAGTTCCATGTAGTCAGATAAAACAGACTTCCACAGTACAAACCATCGAATTTTTTAACCTGCTCTTCATCGAACCAGATTATTCGGAATAGCTCAGAAGCAATCTCCATGTTGTCATACACCACCAGGTCCGTCGAACTTGGTGCATACCGTTATGACAGATATCCGGAATGTCCTAAACTTAGATAAAGAGTCTGATAAGACGTTCATCACTTTATATAACTCCAATTCCTCCGTGTAGATGAGATAAGAGCGCGCCCTTCAAATGCTCAGCTAGAAATGCCACATGCCTCGGATGTGGTGGAAAAGGGTCATTTGCCGTGAGATTGCCAGTCAAATCGTATTGAGGAATCTGCTGCTTTCTGTATCTGCCAACTGATTACTGCCATTACGACGGTCACTGCCTCTTGTGCCATTCGCAATTCGTTTTCTCGCCGAAAGTCGACGGAACTGGCCGAGCAGCCCCGGCGGACGCTTGGGGTTTAGATGGCTACGTTTCAGCTGGCGCTTTTCAATGATACAGAGATGAAGTTTCCAAAATTCCGCTTTCCAGATAACCATGGCTTCCGCCTGATTATCCATGGATCTCCAGGACATTGCTCCGTTTCCGATACCTATCGAGAATCAGACTATCACGGAATTAGGCTATTAACACTCCCCAACCTACACAGGAAGTCTTTTGAATATGACTTTCCCTCGGCTTCGTTAAGAGTTCAACGCTAATTTCGATGGTACTAAGCCATCGTCGTCCTATTTAACCTACCGCCGGCTCGGCTTGAATAACTGCTACTTTTCAACACTGTTTCACAGGACTAAATCCCGACGACAACGTTTTAAGGATACGAAGTTCCTATGCGAGGAAATGCATCGACCTTATCGAGATGCGTTAGTCGAGCAGTCAAACTCTCCATCGCACGCTCAAGGCGGGTGGTTTTGGACTACAGTCCAGTTGTAAGTGAATTCACCCTCCTTGATGTGTACTTCCTTCCTAGAGTAGGTGAACCGATCGAGAATATAGCGGAGTATGCGGTTGAAAACCTGGATTTGAACAGCGCGTATTATAAGATTACCATGATGGAAAGCGATAAACGTCTAACAGCGTTTGAAGCGTGTAGACGCCCCTGCCAATCCTACCGTATGACTTTCGGTGTAACCATACATGACCGTATTCTCGAAAGTTTGTTGAACACGGACTTGCTTCTAATGAAACCAAACGTATCGTTGCTTCAAAAATGGCACAGCCATCTGGTAGTATTCGACTTGACCCCGATTATCCGAATTTCTTCAACGGACCGCCTCCTACAACAGATATCAAGTCCCGAAAGGGATCCTGGGTATAAGCGTACTGTTCGCCACGAAGATCCACATTTTTCAACAAAGTATTTGCCTTGGTGCACAAAAAGATATTCCCGATTCCCGAACCTGTAAAACAAACGTCACAGGTATCAAAAAAGAACTTTCTAAGTGGGTTTTTGTAACCATTAACCTGAGCGTTCCGTTAGTGATTAAAAACTGATGCATCCGACGTTGCGACTGCTGCTACCTTGTACCAGAATTGTTGGTCCATATCCTGTTTATCTGGAACGCTGACATCCAGCAAGAAACATCACTTTGCTGTAGCTAATGAATCGCGCTCAATCGCTGCCGCCGTTCGCAAGTGGAGGCATTTCCTCGTTAGTAATCATTACATATTAGTCACGAATCAAGGATTGATCACCTTCGGCATCAGCGTTCTAAACAACTGAAGGGCAAAAGTGACAAGATTCAGAGATGAAAAGTCGAACCACTGCTTCACATTTTTGATGCCATTTACAAGCCAGGAAAAGAAAACCCGGCCGCTGATGCGCCCTGTCTCAGTTGCTGCGAAACCCCATTCGTAAATGTCTCAAAGATCCTCATTAATCTTTTTTTAAACCCAAAGTCAGTCCCGCGGTGAGTTTAAGTCATTTCAAGAATTTACCCTCGCCGTTGGAGAGACTAAAAGTGTAGTCCGAATATACCAAATATTTCATGATGTCGAACCTCTATTCTTCTCGAGTGTTGATGTGAAGCTGATTAAGTTTGAGTATTGATTTCAAAGGGCCTCATCCATCTAAAACCACGAACGAATACCCGCTCACGTTTTTCATGTATACTTGTGTTTTCTGTTGCCTATGCCTGTCAGAATCTATGGACTGAACTAGAGGTCCAGCGCCTGTCAGCTGCTTGCCATATTACGGAGGTGCGCATACGCATATTCAAATCGAGTCAGTTGCTCAGCTTACCTTGAACAGCAATCTTCCCTCTTCAAAAAGGCTATCATAGTCAGTGGGATGACCTCTAAAAACCCTCAGGGCGATGATGTCAGTTTGGGCGCCCCAACGAAACATTGTGAGCATGATCCCACATGCTAGGGAAATGAAGAGGTTACCTACTGACTGATGAACAGACTTACTCCCTGATGCCTCACATTTAATCCGCCCCCTTTTGGGAACATATACGAATGAGACTCACCACGAACGTTCATCTTGTTACAGTCGCAGATGGACTTCTGGTTGCGTGCCGGGTGCAGTATTTCACATAGCGCCGCAGTAACCAAGGGCTGGTATAGGTGTGTTTATTAACCCTTTGTAAAGGTCTAAGGAAAACTCGGTGTCACAACTACACCGAGTCCAGAACTCACATTAGTTGCAACCCATGGATTTGCCGCTCTGGCTGACAACATTTAAGCGCAATCATTGGAATAAGTGATAAGCACTTCGTTCACAAGAATAGCCGCGTCTTACCGTTCATGTAATCTCTCTTTCTGTTGCTATCTACTCTAACTACTCTTGTCGGCACTATTGGCAATAACGTTTTTCGAACGATATCTGCCGCGTGACCGTTGAAGTTGTTCTAATAGATTAGTACGAGGCATGGAATGTGGGGAGTGTCAAGAGCAGAACCATACGAAATGCCGTAGACTCACCGCAGAACAGCATTTAACATTGAAACAAGGCGAGTTGCACTTTGCTAGCATGGCCTGTATCTTTAAGGTTGTTTCCAAATTTACACTACCGTAGTGTGCCCGAAGAAATCATCTACCAGAGCGTCGTGTCTACCGTTAAATTCAGAATCACCACCTCAATGCAAACGCAAAGTAACCTGTCCGCAGCACTGGACTCCTCGGTCATCCTCAAACAGCGGTCGCTCAACAACCTATTATACACATGCGCTGCATGCCCTCCTCTGCAAACAGCTTGGGCGGTAACAAAGCTGTCCGCACGGAAAATAAAGGAAGTTACTGTAGCTCTTATAGTGCAAAGTGAGCGTTGCGCTTGTTATATAACTTGGGGAGAATTTGAGCCAATGAAACCGGTCAAACGATTGATGATTATCGTTTTGCCTCACTGCGACCGATATGCTACCCATGCCAGTTGGCTGTGGACAAGAAACAACGGAACAATTGGGTGGATCATTGTAACCTTCTCCGACATAACAACTTCAGCAGTGGTACTTATGAGAGTAGATGAAAACGAAAAGTCTTTTCTGCGAGTCAACAGTGCGTCTCAGGATAAGACTACTGAGGAGCGGAGGCCCTCAAAACCGACAGACAACCTGATACCTCGTGTGCTATCCGCAATAAATGGGTTTCCTGTTGTTGAGCTCAGCACGGATGCAATTTTACTGATCAGGATAGGTTGACCGCCAACTACTAATTGGATAACCCAGACGACGATGCTATAGGTACTGAGGCTCTTACAACTACAAGTGCCGCGAAATTTCGAGGGTGTCTCCGCCCAATGCTCATTAGATATGTAAACCGTAACTGCGCCACCCTGTTCTTTATGCAGGCGACCATTTATGTGGCATTCTAAAACAGGCGCAATGAGCCCGCAAACACAACTGCCACAAACGTCAGAAAAATATCGGCAGAACTCTAACACTACCCTCGTGCATGGGTGTTAGCTAGTTTAGCACGATACGAGCGCAATCGGTTTCGTAAGTTGCGAATGGTGAATCACAGGTTCAATGCTACCAGACTTCCCGGTTGGTATTCTGTAAGAAAATCCTCAACCGCAAATCACACGACTTTCGGACGGCCCCGGCTCATCAGGTATACAAGGGTCAGAATGAAGATGACGAAACATGCGGTGCCTACGTCATTAAGAGAGGGCAGGCAAACTTACCAGACAGTCCATGAAGTAGGCCGCCTCCAATCACGCTACTATTATCAACTTACATATACGGAGACTGCCAACGGGCACATTGTCCCAAATGGCGTTATGAAAGCACGCTCACGCCATCGTTCTCCAAGTACTTATGCAGAATCTCCCGCTCCACGCAGGAAGGCTCTCAACAACAACCCTTCGGATATTCTTCAAGCCCAGAGACGACTTGGAGTGGGAAACAGTATCTACCACACAACTTCTGCTCCTCCCACGGAGCAAATTCACACGGGAAGTTTCCATCCCTTCTTCTACTCACTCCGACATCCTTTCCGGAGTCGATCCATTATCTACGAACTATGTCCACACGCCGTGTCTAAATTTGGGAAAAAGATCCAGGAACCTGAGCAGCTGACACGTGATAAGCGTCTGTATCTCACTGCACCCATGAAAACGTGGTTGGCATTAGAAATCAATGGTAGTTAGATCACCACTGTTAGTTATTGTTTTCTGTTGTGCCCCCAAGAATGGCGTACGTGGATTGTGGCTGTTTATTGTCACCCGAACCTACCTTCATCTTTCTTTTACGGTGTTAACGTATCTTCCGAAGTGATTCCAGGTCACGCCGTGTAGCCAAGGTTGACTGTTACTAAGAGTTGCAGGTCGCTGAACTTTTATTCCTTGTTTGGATCATGTTACGCGTCTATTATGTCCGGATAGTTTTACGCTACTTTAGTGTTCATGGTTTACTTCGAAAAGCAATTTACACATATTCACTCATGTAAACGGCAGGCAGCAACACCAAAATTTCAGGGAAAAATCTGGAAAAAAGAAATTCAAAACCAACTGTCCGTTAATTGTAGAGCATTGCTCAGTTAACAATGTTGAATAATTGACGAGTCCTTCCGCAAGGGTGGCAAACGTTAAAAATTCCAGTCGTCAGCTGAAAGCTACTTGGGTGATATGTTAACGGAGAGAAAGAGCGACGATAAAGTTGGGTCGTTCAAGATCAAAACTCTCTTCAGCGGACCGGGGTGCTTCCACAGTCAAGGCTCACGCATCGGGAAAGAGAAGTGCCCTTCATAATCAGACACTCTTCAGAAGGTGGCAACAATCAACGTTATGAATCTTGCATGAACGGTTATCAAGATATATACAGCAGTAATTAGCCATGAATCGGTGACTGAATAAGGAAGCTGAATTGTTCGAAGAGTCGCACTGTAAGAAAATGAATGCATGACACGGCGAAAATAGATGACCACACGTTGTTAAGACTAGGGTAAACCTAACTGGAAGAAAACGATTCTGTCTTATGTATTCAGATCTCTCAGGCGGTTATTGAGACCTGGATTGCTGTGGATTTCAAATATATATTTCCGCGCTTACGCGGCTTCAAGATCAATGATTTTTTGTAAAAGCCGACATGAGTCTCGTGTAAATTCTCAAGGCATCTGATGGCTGAGTACAGCGCTTGTCGGGAGTCTGATTTATCCGTGCGTTGACTGGTCCCTGTTGTTCGCAGTTTGGGGCCAATATAAAAGAGTTTATTTCCGCGTTAGTCCCTCAACGTTATTCCTATCGGTTGGTTGCGCAATTCTTTGGATCGCTCGTGTGACGCTCCAGGGCCGAAACGTGTTAGGAACAGCCATATAGACGCGAAAAGAGATTTCGGTGACTATCCATTTTGAGGGAAACGGCTTACAAGTCGTTCAAAAAGGAAAACGGTCATTTTGGCGCGAATCCACGTTTCGGAAATATTTTCCGAAAGTTTGAAATCAGCATTTCAGGCAGACCACCTACAGTGCATCAGTTATAAATAAACAGCGTTAATGGAAAATTGAAATACATCGAATAAGTGCCAAAAGTACTGGTTTGGTGATGAAAACTTTTCCCACCATTTTCGCGAAAATAACCCGTTATTGGCGTTAGCTCACTTTTTCAAGTCTTATAAATGCGCTCATTGCAATTTTCCAGATGGAATACGTCATTCTATAGCCTGAGAGTGCTTCATTTTGCGGCGTTTCGAAGATATGGTCGAAATGGAAATATACGACCATACAATGTTGGCATTGCATTTCAACAAGAACACTAACACATTTGATAGTGAAACATGTATGACAACGTTTCCAGCTTCATTGTCCATACGATATCCGTACTACTTTTCCTTGTTTGCAAGATTTCACGTAGATACTGGTCGATGAAACGTTGCTCTTAGAAATGGTTGGAAATGACGCTATCATATGGTTGTTTTCATCTTCGGTGTATATGGAGCGGCGTAAGAAAAGGGTATCATGTCCCACTCTATCACTGGGAATCTTCAGAAGTAAATTCTATTCACTCTACTGCATTGTTTCCAACTAGATTGAGGTCGCGTGTCGTTCATACGAAACAGTATACGGAAACAGATGAACTCCAAGCTGCCTGTCGATCAGTCGGGACGGATAACTGCCGAAATTCTTCCAAATGTCTCATGAAACACCAGCGTGGAAATCACGGATGAAATGAATAAATTCCATGGAGCATAGTAGTTTGGTTTCAATGGGAAGTATCGGCTGCACCACAAAATTGTCCAGATTATTTTTCTGAGATAAACGTTTTGCCTTTCTTCGATCAAATCATCATGTTTGTTTTCGTTGTCCACTTTGCGTTCTTGAAATGTTTTAACCGGGAATTTTTATTGGAATGCATCTTTCCATCTCGCAGAAAAGCTTAATTTCGTGTTGTTATGGCGGCATGACTGAATTTGTAATTTTCGACCGCGTTGCGCTTGCATTGCATTTCACACTGAATACCGAATAATTTCCAAAGAAATCTCCGCCAGCACGTTAGTGGGTGAGGTATAAACTTGAATTTAATGTTTAGCCTTTTTCTCTGGCAGTATTCACGGTTGCAAACGGTCGACGAAATGTCAATCCTGAATGTGATTGCACCTGATGTTATCACGTGGTTGTTTTTACCTACCGTGTCGTGTAACGCGGGTAACACGTCCCACTCTATCATTAACAACGTGCGTACTGTTTTGTTTATTGCTTATTGACTATGCTTGAATGTAGCTTGCCATGTGTACGCGAGTCAATGCTCACTTATCTGACGGATACTGACCAAATTGATGTTCGTTATTTCTTCAACGAAACCATTGATTCTTATGTGCACCATTTCAGCTCCAACCCTTCATTCTGCGCTCCATGGACGCTCATGATTCCGATGGCTGTTGGTCTATGTTTCTGTCGGCTTCAGACTCAACCAATGGTTATCAACATGTTTTCTAATTTTCTGCCCGCCCGTTCGCTCGCTATAACTTATCGCTAGAATCAAAGAAGATCAATATAATATATCTTGAACGGTGTAAATACAAGGTTATCCTGACTTCTCCTCGTGGTTTTCTTATCAATGTTGATCATAGCTTAAGTCAACTGGACGGAACAGCTACTGATGACACGCGTACCACATACTTGGACGTTGTTCATGGCCAAATTCAGCTGGATGAAGCAGGTACTGGAGGCATGCATGCTGCACAGTTAGGTCTTGACCATAGCTCAAGTCAACTGGGCCGATGGAAGCATTGTAAGAACGCGTAGTGGATTACGTAAGCAAACATGATGCTTTTTTCGAAAAAAAGGCAAAACATTCTTCTCGATAAAAGTGATAATGTGAACGATTTTCAGATGCAACCGATTCTTTTCACTACAGCACAATTATTATAATCCATACAATCTATATTTGTCCCGTAATATGCATTTTGATATTTCATGAAAAAGTTGAAAATTATCTTTTTGTACCTGAATGGCCGTTTTCAACTCGTTTCGGCCTTGAAGCACCATACCGGCGAACTACACAACTGCCAGGTTAACGCTGGCGGGAGAAAGGGATTTATCGCGCGCGTGATTTGAATCGTCGTTTACGTCTTTGTAGGGAAGTCTCGTAATCGTTACCGAGGGGATTTCGGGTGTTTGAAGGAGGATCAAAGAGGAGAGAACAAATGAAGACATGGAACGTGGCCACTGACTTTCTGTAAGAACCATGACAATTGTCAAACACTGAACGCAGGCAGCTACTTTATCACTGAGCGCCCAACCGCTCACACGCCTTACAGGCTGTCACGGAGACAAAACCCAGTAGACTCCGGTAAACAAACGGCAACAGGCAAGCAGTAGTCTAGCTGGACTGACTCTAAAATCCTAGTTGTGAACGATCCTAAGGAGGATCACTGCATTCTTCTCTTAGTCCTGAACGAAACAGCGTACCGTTTCACTATTCACGCGGGCTGCAGAAGGTTTCCTAGTTCACGCAAGCGAAGCTGACACCAGGTTACTCATAACTAGCATGCGAATAACGACACTAGCCTGAGCACCGACAGCACTGTACCCAGTTTACGCTTTTTTCGTTTATGTCCACGGGATCCTTCTTCAATTAATTATTCTGTAAAACTCCGCTGTTCACAGGTTTTCAAGGAGTATTTTCTTCGAGACGGCTCCCTTGCCTTCGTTCTGGATTGTTTTCAGCTAGCTTCAGAAACTCGCCTAGTAAAAACTGTTTTCAACGAATTCCCTATGATTTCAGTCCGTGGCAAACTACTTCCAGCAATGCGCCTACAAACAGACAGTCATGTCGAATGGCATTGGTTATATATCGAAAGCATTAGACAAGGTGGCACGTTCGGGCAAATCTCATAGGCAGCTCGCTGCTCTGCTGCTGGACGATTAACAATAAACGTGTGAACAGTTGGCGTGTATGACACTACCTTCTGCACGTCCTGAACTTCTCTAATAGCTGGCCATCATTCTGTCAGTCGTCAGTACAAAAGATACTTGACGGCATCATTAGATACATCACCCAGCACGACGTGCTATAGTACAATACCACCGTAGCCTAACTGATGGGTGACGCCAACTAAGTTAAGTTGCCGAATTTGCGGGAAAGCTGGAAGAGACTTATCGGGACAGAATATTCAAACCTTATAGGCTTCCTACCAAACAGGGAAAAGTACCACCCTTCAGGTTGCAATAGGTCCTGCAGCCCGAAAAGCACGTCAGCTTGCCTGGTTTGCTCTTCTCGTATGTTGTCTGAATATTGACAAGGCACCTTGACTTCAAAGTTATTTTAAACTCATACCTTTTAAGTTCCTCGTCATACCACAGAGACGAAGTCCCGTAACTGATGTCGGGCATTCACTTCTATAACATATGTTCGACTGACCACCCTGGAAGTCGTATAAGTGCTCCAGGTTGGTCCCTGAGTTAGGCCGCTTCGCTACTACTGAATAGAATGCTGAGGATATGATGTACGACGACATGATTTGGAATTAAAACTTATGGTCAGTAACAGTGGAATAACTTAAATTTAGGTGACACACGAAATTTTTGACTAACAGCATCGAATTTTTCAGAATTTCTTATCCTTGCAGTAATTTATAGGCACATGCAAAGATGGCTGTCAGACGACTGCTAGAGTATATTCGAAGCCCATTGGAAATACATGAGTCCATCAGCAGTATTCGGAGTATTTGAGCGGCTACTGATATGTGGGTCGTCGTAGGACCCAGTATAACTCCGCGCGCTCACGCGGCTAAATGACTGTTCAAGTTTGCGAATAATAACCAATATTTTGCGTATATTCACAAAGCCGGTAGTGGCTAACTGAATGGCCTATCTTTAGTATGTTTCTTCCGTGTTTTCCTTGATACTTTTGCAGTTCGGAGTGCAGTTATAAATTGCAAGGGACGAAAACGGCTTCTACTGGTCAGGCGTCAAGAGTATTTGCCCATGAAACACAAAGAATGTCGCAAGAGGTGTGTGCAACTGGAGAGATTGGCTTGTGGGTTTCCGGTTTTCCGTTTTGCAACTGCGACGGCCTGTGCCGACTATTGGAACACACCGTATTGCCAAGGGAGGAAAAACGGTGATCGGCGCAGATCTCTAACTGTCGCCAGTATACTTAATATATGCCCTACATCTTCTTCGGACTACCGAGGAACGAAGTTACAACCAAGACAGATAGGCGGTGATGTGACCAAGCGGAGAGCACTAACTCAACACCTCCGGTTCAGGTTGAAACGGCGTGTGATTGTGTCGGAGGGAAAAGTTAGAGTAGAGAGCTTTTTGATTGCAGAATCACAGAAAGAGGTGGATGTCTGTAGTCACCACACGAACTTGAAATTGAGGCCCACGCCGCGCACTCTGCTTCAGTTCTGCCGTGGTACAATTTTCATTGTTGTTTTGCCCGCATATCAACTTCGTGCGCCTACCTCACATTTGTTCACTCGTTGAGTTATTCTCGACCGGTCAGCTTGTCTTGCCTGACTCTGTATGCGATAGAACTTGTCAAATCAATAATACACATAAACGGAGTAGATAGCCCGATAACAACGTGAATGAATGCATTTCACACCATTCGGAATGGAGGTACGTGAGAAGTCTACGAACATATCAAGCTCGAACAAGAAAATATCATATTAAGGGCTTGTGCGGATAAAAAATTTTACTTGAATATATGCGTCGACCGGGAAGGACTAAACCTCCAGCTCCTTCTCCACGATTGCCGGTGAGGGAAAATTCGTCCGACCCGCAACAAGGTTGCTGAGCTATGCAAGATGCATTATTCGGTGATGTATATGGTTGCACTACCAAACTTGCACACCGCTCTATCTTTGCGGAGCTTTCGACAGTTACATAGTACTGCTGACCTTTCCGTACTGTACTTTGAAGACTTCTTATTCAAAGTTAATCTACACAACACGATGCGTCCAGATGAGATCGACCATGGGATCCTCAAAGTAGCGGTAGTCAGCCTTGCAGAACCCGCACACAAGCTCATCAAACAGGCACCTCAGACGAGTATCCTCCGTAGCGCTTGAAAGGAAGGCAGTTACGCCAATTTTTAAGCTGGGTAACTGGCACTCTCTTGCTACCCACTGGAAAATCGGCCTTGAAAGCCGTCCATGGAAAAATGAGAAAGCACCGGAATCGGGTTCTTAACAAACAGTTGGTTCCATTTAACAGTAGGGTGTATGAGAATAAGTGAAAAACCGGCTTATGTGAAAGCGAATCATGAAAACGCTTAAACTACTCATTTGTTAGAGTGCTTGTAGAATAAAATTATCGGGAGAATACGATGGGCAAGCGAGGACGGAACGTACGATAACCTCATAACGAGTATTAACCTGTCAGCTGTTTCGATAAGTGCACAGACTGCATTTTGAGAGGTAGCGTAGTTCAAGCACACGGAAGGTTTCATCTGCGGGTGGACTTGCTACAGGTGGGACGTAAAATTATTGCTTGCTCTCAACAGCGGATCAAGTGAGAAAGCTTCGTGTCCTCTGAGGCTTGTTTCAAGCAATCAGTGATCGTAAACTCTTCCCGTGCAAACCTCCCGTTAATGAAGTAACTTTGTGGCGCTTGACGATTCTGGAGGGACCAAAGTCGCGTGACTGTAGTGCTTTCTTCACAGCACCTCAATAAACAGATGTATTTACAGCAAAGTTTATTGGAAGATTTTTATCATCGGAGCCAACGTTAACTAGCCTGTAGGAATGAAAGATTGTACACTTGCTGTCGTAAAAGCGAAATGTAATTCCCTCGAGGACCTATTTTCTCATAACGGAACAAATTTGCCCGGGAGTTGTAGAATGACAAACTAAAGCAACTCAGAGATGGAAGGGCCAGTGTTCTCCCAAACAGTTAATCGGGTCCCAATAAAAATCAGCTACTTCTGTTTAATCAAACTGTGCGATTGTTGGTGTTCGTGGCTGCAGCTAAAAGTACCCCACTAAATCAATGGCACCAGACTCGATGGCAATCTTCTCGATGCAATGGGAGCTTAACAACCGTGTAAAGCTATGAAAGTGGACATACTGGATTCGAGTTTCAAACAGTGGTAAATATGTATGGCTCGTCCAAATTAGCCAATTATTTTTCCAAGAAACTTTGTCACCTGTTTTTCCTGGAATGTCCTTACTAGGTGTCGCCACCAGTCAACAGAAGATGAACGGTCGGTTGTATTATGTATTGCGGTATAACCGCCTGACAGTCAGTTCCAGATAGGATCATCGATGCTAGGTTACGCTTTATTAGTGCAAAGGCTACTTACAGTCAGATAGGGGAAGTAAAAATAAGTGGAATTCGAGCGCTGCGTACTGAAAATACATGGAAAAACGGTACGTAATTAGACGTTTGAACTTATTGGAATCCGGGGATCGTATTAGAACTGATTTCGGTTGTTCGGAATCACCGATTTATTTGGCACAAGTCTGCAGGGTACGGGTGAAAGATGAGCCGGCAAAAACTGGTTCCTAGCATGTGATTTATCTGGTGACAGGAGCTGTGTACTTGTTGGAGTGAAACATTATTTCACTTGCATCGTGTGTCGTTAGGCTCGTGTGGCATAGCTGGGGCACGATGACATATTGTCTCCACTTAATCTAAGCTGAAGTTGCCCGTGAGACGAACCTGCTTCAGAGACAGATGATTTTAAACTCGGTAGTGTCCGTGTTCACTGGTGAGGAGAAACGGTGGGTATGACAGATGATGGTGAAAACACTAGCGGCTTTGGCCGAGCCGAACCCGCCAATCGTGTCGGGCGTACAGTGAACAAATGCTGCTGTCTGGTTAGATCACATTATCGTTCGGAATGTTCAATGAAAAACTGAAGGCGTTACGACATCAAATATGACGTGATGACTTGGTTACTATGATAGGCATGCACAAAACTAGACCCACTGGTGGGTTCAACAGTGGATGTCAGACCAAAGTAGTATTCGCAATGCCTCTCGCCCATAACCTCGTTTATTCTTTGATAAGACCGTCGGCCACGAGCATTGTCATAGCAACTAAAACAAAACCATTACCCAATTGTACGCAACCAATCTCAGCGATTCAGCGCCTAGGATTTAGCACGACACTGAACAGCACATCCACTCGTTAAGTTGTCAAATAAGCCACCCCGTACACGGCCCCACTGGTGGGATTTTCCATTTAAAATCTTGTACAGCTTTGCCCAGCAAACGAGTATGGTCGAGCAAAAATTTGGGGAACCTGCTGATAAACATCAGTGAAGCCTCTGGCTGCCAAAAACATGGACCAACAATTAACAGAACCATGTGTCCACGATGAGATGGTTTAGCTGTTGTAGCTGAAATGGTACAAGTGAGGGTCAGTGCTATCGCCGAAGAAACGGCGGACGCAAAAGTGGATCATTACCCGCCAAATAAGTGAGCATCTATCTCAGCACAAATGAAAGCCCCACTAAACATAATCAGTAAACAGTAAACCATACAATACACAGATTGTCAATGATAGGATGGGACATATTGCCCATGTTCACACCATCCCATATGGGACGCAGATGGAAATAGCTATCCGATGGCGTCATGTAGAACAGCTTTTAGGGGTTATATTTCTTTCACCACTATCTACCTGAAATAATGGCAGGGAAACAAATTGAACCTATAATTTGCCCACTACGATGACCAGAATAAAGACATGGGCGAGCATGTTTACGATACTTCATTCCTAGGTCGGTACAATTATGTGCAGCGTAAATGGAGTAAGACCGGGGTATCGATCAGACTTATTACAGAGAAACTAGATCACCCGCATATCACTTGGTGATGACCTTATCAGTTCAGTAGGTCACGTCCGTTCGTTGGTTTGACCGCGCAGGTTGGCCATAAGTCCGGTGGATTTGTGACCCTGGTGGGTGTGGAGCCGGAACAAACCGCTTTTTTATATATTATCGGGACAAGTGGCATGCTTCTGTTAGCCTCGACAGTGAAAACGATTTTCAGTCCGACGGCTTTTAAGGGGTCGTCTGGTGTGTGATATACTACTTGGATGGCTTGAACAGCCTTCACCTGGTGCCCGTTTTCAATTAGATGAATGAAGGTAGCACTGCCGACGGATCGTGTTTCGCCGATCCTCAACCGCCGCGAAAGGTACACTGAAATTCGTTTCGACAGCAGGGGCGTAACTTCGATTAAAAGTCACTTTAATGTTTAATGCGATATACCATGCAAGCACAATGTTGTCGAGAATTACATATTTTCGTTTATCACCCAAAACGCGAGAAATTGACCGTTTCTGCATGGTGAAAGCAGGTATTCCGCCGTGAAACTTCCGATAAAAGCGATTTTACAATGCAAAATTGCTTATGAAGTTCAACGTGGAGCTTTCGTCGAACAACTGGGAAACGTTTTTTTTAATAGAAGTGTGAATATGGGAGATTTTTAGGTATAACCGATTTTTCTCATTGCAACACATCTTGCCCAATGAAATCCATACACTCTTCCGAGATTGTGCAATTTAACACTTAATGGAACACATGAGGAATAATCCCTCGTGCTGAATTGGCCACTTCTGACTCGTTTCCGACTTGAAACACTATACCGGCGAATCACACAAATGCCCAAGTATAAATCTTGCAAAACACATTAGAATGGAAGGTTAGCGCTAGACTTTATTTTTGGAAGCGCCGGTATTTGTTCATGTTGAATTCGACACTTGTGATTAAAATGTTAAGGGCTGATGTTCGTCGGTAGTAGATTAAACTAGGATTGTACAGACGACATCATTCGATACGTCACTTGTGCGGAGATGACCATTCGAATAAGAGCCGATGTCACTGAGCTTGATGGTTGTCCAGAGAGCCGCACGATCGAGAAATCCACCGTAATTGCTGAATAAATTGAATTATTCATTCTCTGGATTTTGACTGCCTGCCTTTAACTTTGAAATCCCTGTTTGACGTCTGCTAATGACTGATACGTTGAGCGGCTCAACACAAGGACCACTGAAATCCTGTCAATACAGCTACTGTACACCGCTGTATCGCCTTTCGGTTGAGTAGCAAATAAGGCCCGTTCGAAGGTCGTCTTTCAACTTTCTTGTTGGGGGTGGGAGTCTAAGTTACGACAGCAGGGTCCAACACTTGCATTCCGGTTATCGTGGCATACTGCGATATCGCCATGTACCCTCCGTAATAGAGATAATGCACACGGACTTTGCGTCTGTTCTTGTCTTCTTCGCTGATGGCGTAGTAACACGGGTAGGATAAAGAACATCTTGTGCATCGAAGAATGCTACTTTAGTTCCATATGTGAGGTCTACGAACTAGCGCTGTGGGCTAACCAGATCTCTCAGAAGTTTTAAGATGATTGTACAATAGGGGACGACGATCTGAAAATAGTTGAGTATGCCAAGAAAGCGGCAGAGTTGAACCATCGTTGCGGAAATCTGGAAATTCTAGATGAGATCAAATCTACCTTGCACAGGCATGAAACAAGTTTGAACTTGCTACAACGGCAGCTATTGGTTTTATTTCGACATCGAATGTTTTGAAAACATCACAGAAATGAGGAATGTCTCAGGCTCTAACGACAAGCGAAGTAGAAAACGTCGACAACGAGAACAGGGTTCTCAGAAGCACATTATCCATGAGATGTTAAAGTGCCTGAACCGCATTATGGAGTCCAAGTGGCATTCTTCTGAAATTCAAAAACTCCAAGGGTGTGCTAACAGCTGAATGGAATAATAAGCGTTTGCCGGGCCAACTGAAGCATTGTGAGTGTATGGTGTGGGGGGTCGTCAGCAACTTCCGAGTGAACGGGCGAACCGTAATCGCCGCATAGTCTCCAGTCGCTCGCGGATTTCCCTGTTTTATGTTAAGTGTGATGCACAGGAACTGTGGTTCTTTTTACTGTAAGTTCGAGCTGAGCTCAACCTGTTTTTAAGTTCTGTGGACTAGGCCAGCAGCAACGTGAAAAAATGTGATGACCGCTTGTAGCAAAACGAGGCCGCACGTTGTGCTCAAACGTTTCGGTGTGCAAGTAAGTCCTAACTGGTGACGGAAAATCCCTCACCCAGGCTGCAGCCGATGGTGAAGTGAAAAAAGCCCGCCTGGTACTAGTTGGTCCAACGGCTGATTAGACTGCATTCTCGGTTAGCTCGTGCTTTTTACACCAACGTTACGGTTTGAAGTCTGCCGAAAGTTGGTGGCAATAAGTGGTGCCTTGAATAAGAAAAGTGGGAATGTCCAGTGACTGCTCAAGTGGAGGCGATAGCGACAGTAAGCAAATGCCCTGCAAAGGCTTTGAGGCGACTTTGATGTGGGGCTTGTGACGCATACTGAATAGGAGGAGCACGATCGATTGACTGGAACTAAATAGATCTTATTTTGATCTCAATGTCCATTGAGCACCATAAGCTGGTGAACTGGCTGATGGCACACAAAAGTAGACTAGTAACCGCTCAGTCTAACATGGACTAAAAGTAACAACAAACGTCAGTTACTTTCTGTGCAGGCCATCTTTAGCCGTAACATTTTGTTGACCAACACCTACTCCGGAATTCTGGAGACAGAGAGAGAGAATTTTTCAGATGGATGATTGACTCACAAACGTGAGTATGCCTTTGACCACTGTTCGTATTGTTATTCATTGTGAATTGCAATTTAAACGCAACTTGGCCGAGAATTGCATTTTTATAACCAGGCGGAACTCCGCGTTCCATCAATAACGAAATGCTTACTCTATCCAAAAACTCAATTAAAGAAAGTTCCCAAAGCAAAATCCTGAATAAAAGCCTTTAACTTGTCTTCCTTGGGAAATCGTACCCGAGTTGATTTCTCACCAAGGTGTGGTCGAATTCTTTCGATTTCGACGATGTTCACATAACCAATTTTTCCTACACATTTGGCCCGAAATCCGCGTTCCAGTACCTTCAGCAAACTTGACGACCAAAGTATTGCCCCCAAATGACCATGGCCGGCTTGTTTTGACTTTCAAGCAGCATACTGCCACAACCTATGAACCCGTGAACATATGAGCGTGTTTCAACTCCCCACAGCACAGTTGACAAACTTTTTTGTCGTAACAACCGATGACACCAGTATCCACTCTCAGTTCTTCATTTCGGCATGTGGTTAACAATTTCCTTGCCAGAATAACTTTCCTGTTCAATCCATAGGGGTGATACACGTGATGCTGTGAGGCTGAAGACCAACTGCAGGGAGGAAATGCCGACATAGCAAGGCAGCCCTATGTGAGTTTGTAATATCTTCTGAATGGTAATTGACGGAATATCATGGGAAGCATGAAGTACGCTTATTTTGCTGTGAGAAATAATTTGTTTCAATGTGTGAGAGATTTTTAACAAGGAAGTTAGGGAATCGCGGTGATTAACTAGTGAAACACGATGATGAGGTAGCTGAACTTTGTAATTTGGTTGATAGAAGAAGATAGCAACGATGAGTAATGAACGTGCGTAATATAAGTTGTGAATCATTTTTCTTCAACTTGTGCATTCAATAATCCATGAAATAGTTGCTGACAGCTGACTTAAATGTGAGGTTGTATAATCATCACCACGTGGAACTGGGAACAACAGATATTTAGCGACACCGTGGGCAAGTTGGTACGATTGCAAATGGCGATTCTCAGGCGTAATGTGAGCCTCAGTCGGTGTGATCCGCTTAACTTATTTACTGATTACTGTAATCGAGCATGAGCTGGTTCGGCAATATGGTAGCAATAGGTTGGTAAGTTTGTGAAATTACATGAACCACCTAGTATAATAAACCTCATATGCTTCCCAGAGAGCACCCTACAGTCACAACGTCACAAATCTGTAGTTGAACGCGCTGACGTCTACATTCGACAGTCAGCCCACGTGTACACACAAGTATCACTCATTTTATCGCTGTTTGTCGGCAAATTTTATCTTCTACGGACAACTTCTAGTTGCTTTGAGGATGGATATTATCCTCAGCTTGTAAAATCTGCTGTCACAAGGCTAAAAAATAGGACACCCTTCAATATTTGTTGATATTTCTGTGGGATAATACAAGAATCTCAAAAGTGTTCATATCCGTGACAGAAATGATCACGAGCCTCGAGACGTTTGTTTTAGTAGACCGTTAATTCTTTTGTTCTTAATATGGCGCTAAGGTCAAAAATATCAACTGTTGAAGTATGTGGCCTGCCATCATTTTGTTTTACTAAATATACTCCTTTCCGCTTCCTTCTAGGTCACTGACCAAGCTGGCTATCCGCGTCCGTGCACCGGGCTGAGGAAGATGACCAACCAGAGCCCGAGGTCAGCGGTCAGTGAACGTGAGGCCACTTTTGATTGGTGGTTTGTTTCCGGACTGTGGAACCCTATATATATATATATATATATATATATATATATATATATATATATATATATATATATATATATATATATATATATATATATATATATATATATATATATATATATATATAGACATGTACGCGATGTGACTTGAAGCCCCCTTCGGTATTCGTATTGTGCCAATACGTTTTTTCTTGTTGACTTGTGACTTCCCTCTTTTGTGGGACAGACTTTATTGTGCTTCGATTGCGGATGTTGGATATTGGGTGTACTATCATCTGTGATTGACTGAATGGATTATTAGGCAATGCTTGGTTGGTGGCTGTATACATGAGTGTTGATAAATGATAATGTATTTGTATAAGTTTGGTGAGGTATGCGACGGTACATATTCCGCCGGGCCATGTTAGAGAGAGACGATTTTATGCTACATCTTATTTTAGGTGATGGATTACTCACAGAGCCACAAAGATCTATTCGAGAATCGGGAGCTTTCAAGCCTCGGCGAACTCAGAATTTGTTTAGATAAGTGAATGAAGGGCCAAAGTGTTTTGTCCGTGCGTGGCCCAGTCACAAAATCACGCAGTGGACGCCCGAAGTATGATAACGTGAGTGTGAGTGCTACTGAGGTTACGTGGTAGATGGCGCAGTCACGCCTGTGCGTCGTTGGAAAGAAATACCAGGTTGGTTGCGGGTGCTTTTACTTTAAAGCACAACCACAACATCACTGCCTTTCAACACGATGCGCATCCAGCAAATTGCTGGCTCGGTCAAAGTGAGGTAAACGACTCCGGGCATCCGTTTGAGTATAACATTCTAGCTGCTGAGTTGAAGAAATGCGCTGCGGATGTTGTGGCAAGTATATAACGACCATGGATATTTGCAACATCCGTCATCGGTTGAAGCCTCCGACAATAAGTAAATGGGTTTGTGTACATTTAGGTTGCCGGAAACCTGTCTTAAGTACTGAATCACACAGACACTGAGGGTATATTGTGTATTATCAGAGACGAAAATATTAGATACAGGCACATATGTTTCGCACGAAAGCAACAAATGCAACTGTTCTGACGTTTTCCTGATGTAGGCATTGTCGATGCCACGCATGGAACCAACTGCCGTGGGTGGTCTATAATTTTACATTTGTGGTTGTAGCTTGAAGCTGTATCAGCTTTTGGTCACGAACGGAGTTGTTTCGTGGACGACGCCCATGTTCTCAGTGAAAAACCAGCTCCTCTGCGTCGTTGGTTCGGGACATTTCGTCAGGTGCTGGGGGATCCGATTCTTGCCGAAACATTTGTGATGAACAAAATAACGGTCCAAATGCGAGAAACACTAGTCGTCTTATGGTGCGACGTAATTTTATGCTAATTTCTTGTTCGCAATGCACGTGAGAAAACACGTAAGTTGGTACACTTAACCTTATGATGACCATGTAGACAAATTCATTCAGAAGCCGATATTTGTTTCATCGGATGGCTACTTCTGATAACTTAGAAGAGTGAGTGAACACGTTTGTCCATTTATGGTTATAGTTCAACCGAGGTTTATGAACTACTTTGTGTGCAACTGGCTTTGTAGGTAGCCTAAGTGGGCCACTCATACACAATCAAAAGTTGTTCAATTCACAACTTGAACAAACGATCGTTTGGAGAATACAATTTGGAGGCTAAGAATGCGCACGCGTCCAGGAGATCAGTTAACCACGGCCATCGGTAAATTTCGGTCTCACAAGTGGCTGGTGCATGAGCTTGAGATGCAGCGCATTTGCGGTTATGACCGCAGTATGGTGGTTAACGTCGACCTGTACCTGAAGAATATGGTCGATCGGCTAACAAGGTTAGCCAGTCAACTTGTATTGAAGCATCTCGGTAGGCCTGCTCACCTGCTGCGCTTTGAGGGGCCGGACGAGTTCAACTTAATCGCGCCCTATGTAATATAATTTGGTGGTTCAGATTGAGCCATGAGAGTGCATACTAGACGGCGAACATTAGTGATGGCTTGTGTGAATTCAATTTTTATACGTCCATTTGATTACTATGCCTCCACGTACTAGCCGTTTTCAAAAGGCACTTTCATTCACAGAGTCGGTTGTTTTTAACTAGGACTGCAACTGTTCTAGGCTATTTCACAATCCATCGCCAGCGGCTTGCAGAGTATAATTTGCCTTGAAGGAGCATGCCTCACCGGGAAGTCACTGTCGCTGTTACTAATCCATTTCAGCAGGATTACAAGGTAATGCATCAAGGGTTAGTCGAGCTGCTGAATATGGAACCCAGAACAGGAAGCCGGATTTTGAAGCCCAGCACAACTTTTACATACCTGTCCATTAAAAAACCGCTGTGGTGATCTCATCAACATAAATGGTTATTGGTGCAATAACGACCAGCTGGTTTTCCATTTAGAGTGCATCGCATCGCACGGTCCCCTCTACGCTGCGCAGTTGCAACCTACCTCACCGGATACGCTGATTTCATTGACTGTGCGACTCTAGTTTCACCCACTTGAAAAGCCATGCCGTCCTTTACCTGGAAAGAGACACTGTCCACCACCACTAATTGCCGATGACCCGGTTACACCCCAAGACGAGTTCCGTGTTATTCATCCACGCAAACGAGTATGAATGAAATTAATGCTAAATGGTGTCGCGGACGTAACCGACTGCGGTATGTAACGCCATACCTTCGACGTTGCGTAACGCCTACATTTAGACCTGGACACACAGGAAGAACTGGACTTCTACGGAGGCAGAACTAAAGCGAAGAGGCTGCGGCAAGCGGATTGGAATGTTGGATAAAGTGCTGCAATTTTAATAAACGCATTTAAAACTTTCATTTTGCTTCAACCACAGATCATGGCGTTGTGTATATAGAAGGCGCGCAGGCTGACTGTCGAGCATAGACATGTCCTAATGAAACAGCCTGCTTCCCTTCCTGTTTAGCCACTTTGCTTTCTGGAAAGTGTATGAAGTAGCACCCACTGTGGGTTCGGTTCACTGGATACACTTACGGACAGATTTTAAACCATCTCGATAAGTCGGCTCATGCCCGACTTCATTGAGCAGCAAACAGAGCAGGTAGATCACGTTGACTAACGCCAGACTTATGGCTGGAAAGCATCACGTGAATCTGTTGCCACTCCCCTACGGTGCGGTTGAATATGTTTCGTTTCTAGCTGAATGTTTTGAAAATTGTACCACCACACACTCATGTCAGATGTCAGCACCTATTTGGCGGAATATTTGGCGCCAAAGTTAATGGAAGGTGATTCAGTATCTATATTGCGCACCCTCATTCGCTACTAAATCCACCTAGTAACCAAATAACAAAGTTCACCTCCCTTGTCAACATACTGTAATGAAACAGGAACGGTGTAGAACGCTTTGAAGTGAGCGCTGGGTAATTTTGCTTACTTCTACAGATGGCGACATCCAAACAGAAGATGAGCGCTCGATGAGAACATCCCTGACGTTATCAACGCGTCTTTTTGATTTGACCCGATGGTTGTTGTGAGCAGTTGCTTCGTAATTCATAACGCATTACTCGCGCTCGATATCGCTTGCGTCGTTCTGGTATTCCGTGTGTTGGGTGTTTCATGTGATTTGCGAATTGTCTTCGCATTTTGGTCACTCATCGTTAAGCATTGTCCGCCGCAGCTACTAGGCATCTTCGCCAGAGGACATTCACCGCAGTTGCCTCGATAGTCAAGTTGCTGTCATCCTTCTCCGCATCAACCTCCGTTGGTGTTCACTGGAGTGTGCCGAAGTCTAGAAATAACCCAAAAGGAAGGTGACTCGTTCTAAAAGTCATTTTATGTGACAGGTCAATCAGGCTATCACCCACTCCCCCAACGAGACATTAGTGCACCAGTAAACAACTAGCCACTGGGTTCGGCTTGTGGAAGTGATATCGATCACAAACCGGTTAACCTCTCTGACGCGTTTATATTAGTGAAATATTTTGATACGGCTGCTCCGACGCTACGCCACTTCATAAGCCAAAATTACACCGTTTTCACAACCGTTCCGCTAGTAGCATCGCTCGGAAGGAGTGATCGGGCGACTTATTTCCGTGCGTAAAAGTTCTGTCGTTAAAACTCTCATACAACGCGCAACTTTGTCACAGTATTCATTATAAGGATCCAACATTTTAACCTGTGGAGATGACGCAGAACCCTCTAGACTCTAGAGAGGAGGCCGACAATTTATAGGCAAACTACATTAGTAATAATCGAGCTTTTACAAAAGAGAACGATCCACAAAGCAAGTCGAAGTATAAAATTGAATGCCAAGGTTTAGTCCAAAAGCCAAAATGATGTATGACTGAAAAGTTTATATTCGGCAAAAGAGGCTTAAAGTTGTATGGTAGGCAAAAAGCGGAACGTGGAGACCATAAGTGCGAGGAACGACTGCCTCGCCTATTAGATCAATCAGGCGTGTGACCTTACGAATATCCCTGGGTGGTTTCATGGTTATGCTTCGTCCAGATCTTATTTAAGGGAGGACAATAAGAGAGCCTTTTTACGATGAAGACACCATGTCGGCTAACAAGGACAGCTCAGATGTGTTCATGTTATAGTTGTGAAATGTTTATCGCTCGGATGGTGGAACACTTGAGCCTCATTCTAACTCCATAAGTACGAACATCGTGGATGAAGGTATTACGCTCCGCAACTCTCAGCAAACGATAACCTCGCCAAATAATATTACGTCAATAGGACCAGACGGTGGCCAAAATCATGGTGTCAAATCCTTCTGCTGTATCTATCCTCGCATTGCATATGGTATAATCGTGAGGGGCTGGATGAAACCTACCATAATGTTATCTTAAATAAAGGTAAGCGATACGCTTTCAGAAATAACCGACCAGTAAGCCTGACCAGTGCTATCCGCGAAATTTCGGGACCTATAACATATGCAGAAATCCTCAGACTTAATTATGAGCAAGAGTCTTAAAGGCACTTCAAAATGGCTTCCTGGTGATGACGTAGTACCAATGTGATGCCGTTTCTAGACGCTTATACAGAGGAGCTTGGAGAGAGAAGAATGGGATGAGATGTGCAACATGAATTATCAGAGGACCTTCGATCCTGACAAACAGCTTGATGAGGCAAAAACTTCGGGAAGCGGCAACACCACCTACAATCCGTGAGTGACCCCAAACTTTCCTAATCGCAAGGTAGTGTAGGGTGACCTTATTGAGAATACTGCCTGACGAAGATCCTCCGTCGGGTGACACACCGCGAAGATCCGCCCACCTCTCCTCAGCTCGTCCTGATATACGAATTGCTAATTGACAGTCCGATCAGCCTATATCACCTGTGCGAGGAAGATATTGAACTGGTTGGGAGTACTTCTGACTAGGAGGTACTTTAAGAGGATATTTCGAAAATTTCGAGATTGGTATTAAAATGGTAGCTGCTGCTCAGCGTCCCGAGTAGCTAAATTCTCTCTAGTACTATTCAGCTGACGCATAGGTATTTTAAGGATGCACAATTGCATATGATCCAGCGAGCAGCGAGTCAGCAAACGTGTGAGCCGGGCGTAAGAATTAGTTCCACGTTTACCCCGTCTGTCCGACGTGCCGCGGCTGCGAATTTATGGAACTATATCTCCCATAGGTAACTCAAACCCGGCAGTTTTTTTTGACATACTCAACTCTGTTTGGCCTTTACTTATAATACTCTATCCATTGTCGTTTGTCATATCTGAAGGTGGGAAGGTCTGTCTCCGAAAAGCACGAAAACTCGCCGCGCCCATGGTATCGGGTGTGACGGATCTGAACTATCAACGCCGTCAGATATCGATTAATTCAATTTCTCGTGAAAGAAGAATGATCTGAGGGGATCTGGTTGATACTCACTGAATGGTTCACGAAGGCGATACAAAACCTCTACCCCGGTTTTTGTAATGTGATAAGGCCGAGGTTTGAGAAACCATCGGTTTACAATCGAGAAAACGAGCTAAATGCTAGCTGTTCGTTTTGAATGTTCTACCAACGGGACAGTCGGTTTATGGAATAAGGTAACGGCAAACCTAGACCAACTGAAGTTTGGATAAGATATCTGTTGTACTAGAGTAAAGTACGGTTTAAGATTTTTCCAGCCGGGTAATTAAGATTTACACGTACGTTACTCTTTGGTCCTCTTTTTTAGTTCACCGGTGAAACAGATTGCATTGAGAGAAAAAGTAGACTGGTCGACCTCCAACTTGCACCATTCAAACACCGGTAAGTCAACGTTTGTTTTGGTAGTTGCCGTAATCGCCACCGCCTTTCGGAGCAAAAGACGTTCGCCTGTTATCGATTAAGACAGTCTGGCCGTATCCAGGTGCCTCGAGCGTCTAGTCTGGAACTCAAGCAGTAATGGCTGGAGTTCTTGAGAAAAATGTAAGTTTTCATCAAGTCATGAATTTGACGTTCCAACTGTAGTTGAAAAACTGAAATAATGGTTAACTGGAAACACCACGGGAGAAAATGCTGAAGACTTGTAGAGTATACTGTACATATTTTCATATTTCGTCTTAGTTTTGTACAGAATCTACACGAGTTATCCTTGTACAAAATGAACATCACTTAGTTGAAAAGTTTCTACTTGACAGTGCATATTTTTGGTGGGCGCGTCTCGTCTCCTTGGTGCTCCTGCTTAGCATAGACCACGATCGATTATTGTAAGCTATTCAGCGACTGCATCTTGAACTGACTGTGGCTGTACATTCGTGTGGAACAAGTACCCCACAAATTGGTGAATCCGACAGGGCGGCGGAAGTTGCGGGTTTACTTCATGAGCTTCCGGCAGAGAAAACTTGCAGTGTTATCAAATCGGCCACTGTTAACAGGATGGCAGCTTCTGACGAGGACAACCTCCGCAAGCTCTTTGTCTGGCGTCGAAATGGGAGATCGCACTCCTTCACAGTTGCTTCGACACATGACCCAGTTGTCGAACAAGCAGACTGTCAACGAACCAGTGTTGCGTGAGTTGTGGCTTCAGAACCTCCCTCGCGAGCTCCGTCACACATTGGCTGTTTTGGAGAAGGACACACCGTTGACCAAACTGGCAGAGTTAGGCGACCAGGTGCATCACAATTATGCTCCTCGACAAGTAACCCGGTTGCCAGTGTCTTACAGCCCTGATTCCTCCCATCAGGAGGTATCAACACATGGAAGAGCAGTTTTCACAAATGTCCTTGCAGCTAGCCACTCTAACGAAACTGCTAGCAGACAAACGGTCACCAGCACGCTCAAAGTCCCGCCCACGAAGTAGGTCGCGCACACGACACTTCGACAGGGGTGTGTGCTATTACCACCGTCGGTTTGGTACACATGCTCGTCGTTGCAACCAGCCCTGTTCCTTTCGGAAGGGTGAAAACCAGACGGGAAACGACCAAGCCAGTCAGTAATGGCGACGGCTGCCACTGGCTCGTACTTATGTCGCCTGTTTTATGTATTCGACCGTTCAACGTCCCTCGCTTTCCTTATTGATATGAGCGACGTGGTCGATGTTATTCTACATACTGGTGACAAAAAACCTCAAACAGGTGTCGTACACCCTACAGGTCGCTGAACGCACCACCATTTATACCTAAGGGGGAAGCTACCCACTCGCGACCTTCGTCTATTCCGGTAATCCCATTGGAACTTTACCGATTGCGGACGTACAGCACCCAATTATTGGAGTTGACTTTCTTACCTCCTTTGGACTCGTGGTGGATGTAAGGAGTCGGAAACTGTTGGACAGCACAACAACTTTGTGCGTACACGGAAAGGCCACATCGATTAATTCAATGGGATTACGTTCGGCCTTTTTCAGCGATTCAGCGATTGATACACGGGTTCGAGGCAGGGGCCCAAAGTACCCGGATCCAGTCGGTTTTTCTTGCTCAGTGTCAAGCGGGCTTCTGTTGATCTGAAATGCAATCATTGAAAACAGGGTGTAGCACCGCTCTTGGGGATTACAGTAAATACCAAGAACAGAGTAAGGTTACATGAATAATGGATTTTTTCGTAAATGAGAATCAAGCAATGCTTTAAAGCGATCTCTAGAAGTGCTGCTAACGACCTCAGAGGAGGAACCTTTTCTTGTACGAGTTTGGTGTGTTCACGGATTTCCCGCCTACACCTATTTCGAACAATGTGGAACGCACCTAGGTCCTCCGAGCTTCCCGTAAGCTTATGCTTCGCGTATAAATGGGAACGTTCATCGAGGAGACGACGTATTCTGCGCGGAAGAGGTGGCCGATAAGAGAAAGTGCACAGTTTGTGCGGTACAAATAAGTCGTCTGCTTTCTCAATTGCGCTTTGAAATGCGTAGTAGTTCTGGTCCACGGAGTCATAATCAAGAAGAAGTGAACCTAGGTAGCTTCTCAGACCGTTAAAATCAGCCTGGTTAAAATTTCGAACTGTGGACTTTTTACTGGTTGTTGTAACCAGTAACAGATAAGATCAAAGGTGAGCAGAGAGTGGTCACTGTGACCAAGTGGTGGCTTGATGATCACTCTGTCTACCAGGTGGCTCTCATTAGTGATGACTAGGTCGAGCAGAGAGGGAGTCTGACCAGGACGATGCCGCGTCGGGGCGTTGACATGCTGTGTCCACGCTCTCCGTCGTATCAACGTCAGTAAGGAAGTCGAGAATCCGCTTTCACATACCTGGTGAGAAACTGTTGCCCAGTTTATCTTGGGTGCATTAAAGTCACCCATAATAAGCAGATGAGTGTAGTGTTGTAGCCCTAGGAAGTCGTCTAGGTTTACAAGAAGAGTGTCGTCGGAGACGTCGGATGAGGGAGAACGATAAATAACCCCACTAGGAGTGAGTCGTGGCCACGCAATGCCAGTCGAAGCCACGGAGTGTCAAATTTGTCAGAGGAGTGAAATCCACCCATAAACGTG